>PVJA010013260.1:0-49987 GCA_004027025.1 Myocastor coypus | reverse complement strand
AATTTTATATACCTATATGTATTAATCTAAACTGATCCGATGATGAAAATATGTAATATAACCATTGTTAAATTTAAACAATAAAAGAATTGGAAAAAAAAAAAAAGAAATGACCCACTAAGAAATGGAGTGAATGGAAAGGCATGAAAAAGAATTAAGAGGTGTTATGTACTTGCACCAACTCCCTCCAGTGAATATAACCACGATGCACCACAAGCGTGTACTAATAGAGAAAAGCATTAACGAGGGCTTTGGAACAGGGTCTTGCTTTGATAGCACTGGCGACTTTTTTTTTTTTTTTCAGGCCTTGGGTTCAAACTCATGACCTTGCACTTGCCAGGCAGGCACTTGTGCCTCAGAGCTATCTTCCCAGCCCCTTGGCAACTTTCTAAGAAATTTCTTTGTGTCTGTGTGGAGCACACACTCCAAGGAGCGACCACAAGAGCCCAATCTGAGAAGGCAGCTGGCTGCCAATGACTCCTCACCAAATGCCAGACCTTTCTGCTCCTCAAGCTTGTACTTTCCAGCTTCCACAAACATGAAAAATAAGTTTCTGTTGTTGAAACTCTCCATTGTGTGGTTGTTAAGATTCCCAAGCAGGGCAAGGGATATAGTTCAGTGGCACAGCACCTACCTGGTAAGCACATGGTCCTGAGTTTGATTCCTAGTATACCTACATTTGACACTCTGAGTCAGTAAACATTCATCCAGTGCTTACAACATGAGAGAACATCTTATCTTACTGAGATTATAGCAGTAGTGAATAAATAAATTAATTAAAAGCCCTCCCATAGTAGATTTTTTGTCCTAATGGCACAATAAAGTTTTTTTTTTTTCTTTCTTTCTTTTTTTTTTAGACAGCATCTTATTGTATAGCTCAGGCTGGCCTTGAACTCATGGCTATCTTAGCCTTCCAAATACTGAAATTACAGGCATGTACTACCATGTCATGTTATTAATACACTTTTTTTTTTTTTTTTGGTGGGACTGGTGTTCAAACTCATGACCTTGCACTTGCCAGGTAGGCACTTATGCCAAGAGCTATCTCCCCGGCCTCCTATTAATACAAATTTTTAAGAGGAATAAATGTGTAAAACAGTATGTCAAGTGGTAACAAATATTACAGAGAAAAATAAAGCCAAGAAGGCAGTAAGGAATGTTAGAAAGCTTTTATTATTCATTTATTTATCATTTTTAGAAAGCTTTTAGGCCAAAGTTGAGTTTTGTAATGGGCTTGTGTGAAAGATTTCACTTTGAGATACTTGAATAGGCAAACCATATGAATGTCTGAAATTTCAAAAATGTAGTTAAACATATCCATTGTATAAGCAAAAACTGGAGTTCATGCTTGAGGAACTCAGTTGACTGCAAGCTCACTGGTAGTCTCAAGTGTTCTGTGCCTGCTCCCAGAGTTAATGCTATATTAATAGAAATATTTTGAGAACACAGAGTAGATACAGATCTATCTGTACAGCAGAGTAATGTCTAGACCTGAGTTCAGCTCTGAGCAGCACATCAAACTACACAGAAGACTGTGGCAGCAGTATTCAGATTTGGAAACCATGCCCTTGGGAAACATTTATGGGAACTGACAACATTTAGTCTAGAGAAGGAAAACTGCATTCTAATGAGCAGAATCTTTTCAAGTATGTGGAGGCTTGGTAGCAGTAAGAAGGGACATTGTATGGAGATACTGGGTGCTGACCAAGGAGCAGTAAACAACAATTTAACACCCACAAGACAGTGTCACCCATCTGGAACAGAGAGACATCATGTAGGTATATTTGGTAACTAAAATTTCCTTCAGGACTGGTGGAGACACCCAGCATGATTACATATCAAATAATCTCTACAGTTTGGATCAGAAAAGTTCTCCAAGAGTCCATGTATGAAAGGCTAAGCATGCTGCTATTGGGAGGTGGTGGGAAACTTGAAGGCTGGGGCTTAGTAGGAGGCCTTCTGCCTTTGGGGATGTGGCCCCCAAGGGGACTGTGCAATCTCTGCCTCTTGTTTTTCTCTCTTTTCTCCCAGCACAAAGGGAACAGCTTTGCTGTGCCTTGTGATCCTACTATGATTTATTGCTGTCTACCAAGGCTTAAAAAAAAAAATGTGTCTAACCATGAACTGGAACCTCCAAAACCATGAGCCAAAACAAACCTTTTCTTCATATGAGTTGGTCCTAGGCAAGTGTGTTTTGCTTTGTTTTATTTTATTTTATAATGAAAGTGGCCAATGCACATACTGTAGATGACATGTCTGCATTAGGGTAAAAGGCCTGTTATTTATTGGTTGAGTCAGCTCTATGAGGCTGCTTAGAACATGCATGAAAGCCCTGTAGCATGACAAGAAGCTGCTGAACTGAAAGATGGACCATCTACTCTGTGAGTTAACCTCTCTGGCTTTCAGTTGTTGCTAATGACAAATGTGGATAGCAACACTGGTCCTATTCCAAGGTCTTTCTAGCTCACAGATCTAAGTGCAGTCTGAGTTACAAAGCTGGAGGAGTTCAGCCAGTCACAGAGAACAATATTTGTAATTCTCAGAGCCACTGACAATGAAAGAGTTGACTTACCAATAGGCTTGTTTTATTGGGAACTGGAAGACACCCAATTGGTGCACTAAGCTAGATGAACTCTGGGATCCCTTCCAGCACTATGGGTTTTCTAGGAGGCTATGACAAACGCATCTTTTGCTCCTTGCCCCTTCTGCAGCCACCCATCAACCACTTATAGTCACATGTGGCCTCCTCTTCCACTCTACAATGAAAACTGGAACATCTCCTACAGCAAAGTCTGACTATAAAATTCCCCACCTTGGGGCCCGGCGGGATGGCTCAGTGGTCTAAAGCGTCTGCTTGGGAAAGCTTGGGCAGCTTCAGGGACCGCGGTTCGATCCCCGGCACCACATGCTGCGCCAGCCCTGCCGTCGGGGCAGGCTGAGCCGGCCATAAAAATGAGTGAATAAACAAACAAAGGTCCTGAAACAAGAAAAAAATAAGTAAATAAAAATAAAAAAATTCTTAAAAAAAAAAAAATTCCCCACCTGTCCAATGATATAGTTATTACCATTTGCTTCTTGATTAGAGGGTGGTTTGTGTCCTAGGATGGGTTGACTTAGTCATGGAAATACACAGGATAGATATGGAGCAAATATCTACTTTCCAACAGTGACTGGTGGCTCACTACCCTCAGGGATCTTGCAGAGCCAGCCAAACTTTCATCTCCGCATATAGTGCCCCTCCATCTCCTCCAGAGTCTCTGTGCTATCTTTATGGATCTACAGAATCCTAGATCCAGAAATCTTTTTTAAAGAATGTATAGTTCAGTGTTTCCATAAATGCCAGCCTTTCACATACCATGCTCACAGTTTTTGCCATATCCATATGCCAACTGTTCCACTGTTTACTTATGGTTCTATTTCAAAGGAGACTACTCAGGGCTGGGGAATTAGCTCAGCGGCATAAGCACCTGCCTGGCAAGCTGAAGGTCTTGAGTTGGCAAGCTGAAGGTCTTGAGCTCAATCCCTGGTACAAAAACCAAGCAAACAAAAAAGATCAATGGAGACATCTCAAAATGTTGTTTTTATATTATAAATGCAAGTGGAAATGCAGTTTTAAACTTGCTATATAGTTAATATATTACAATTTAACATTATAATTTAAATATGCTTGCTCACATGTCCAAGTTAAATCACTGGAACACCTCATCACAGTATATCCATTCCACACTTTTGAAATATAGATCTATTGTGACCTCTTTCTAGATAGACAAAGAAACTAAAGTGAGGTGATTTGCTCAAGATCCACGCAAAGGCACTTAGTTGGTTGGATCTCATGCATCTGTTGATAAAGCTAATGAGCCCTGGAGTTGCTATCTGGGTTACTTTCCTAGGACTGTAGTAGTGCTGTATCACAGACCAGGTGGCTTCCTACAATAGGAATGCGTGGTCTCGCAGTTCTAAAGGCTACAACTCTGAAATCAAGGCATGAGAAGAGTCATAGTCCCTCTGAAGCCTCCACAGAAATCCTTTCCTTCCTATCCCATCTCTTGGTAGCCCTATATGTCCCTTAGCTTACAGTTGCAAAGTCGTATCTCTGCCTCTGTCTTTATATGGTGTTCTCCCTCTGCTTCTGAATCTTGTTCATCTTCTTACAAGGAAACCAGTCACATCGGTTTAAAGGCCCACCTGACTGGTCCCGGCAGGATGGCTCAGTGATCTAAAGCACCTGCTTAGGAAAGCTTGGGTGGCTTTAGGGACCGTGGTTCGATCCCTGGCACCACATGCCGTGCCAGCCCTGCCCTCAGGGCAGGCTGAGCCGGCCATAAAAATAAATAAATAAACAAACAAACAAAAGTTCTGAAACAAGAAAAAATAAAATAATAAATAATAAATAAAGGTCCACCTGACTATAACATGATCTCATCTTCACTTACATATTTCTGTTTGTAATTACCTTATTTCCAAATAAACTGACATTCTTCCCCCCCCCCCCTTGGGACCAGAATTCAAACTCACAACCTTGCATTAGGCTGGCACTTGTGCCATGGAGCTATCTCCCCAAACTCAATAAGCTCACATTCTGAGGGACTAGTGGATGGAATTTCAAAATATCTTTTTTGGGGGGGAGGGTACAACTCAACCCAAGGCACCATCCCAAAAGAATTTGATCTAATTGAGAATGTTAAAAAAAACCTGAAATAAATCACAAAAATTAAGTGATAGAATTAGATATATTGAAAAAATAGCTTGCTGTTGTATCTTACATGGTGGTGTGAAAGTATCATCCTTTTCATCCTCACCATAGCTCTCTGAAGTAGATGAAAGAATTCTGGGCTTAGCAATGGGACACTGGCCAACGTGATGCAAGGAGAGGCTTAAAAATGCTTGTGTGGGCCTTTGCCTATCTCGTTGCTGGGAAATTTTCTCATTGTGTGAAGAAGCATGGATTGCTGGGCAGCCCAGGACCTCAGGAAGAGGTGACGAATTGTCCTTACAGAATCCCCAGTACCAATCAGCCTTCAGGGGAATGGCCAACAGGCTGCAGCTGTGTAAGAGAGGCCCTGCACAATCCAAATCCAAGCCAGTCCAATGGCTGACTCAGACCATGATCAAGTGACATGATTGTCTTAAGCCACTAAACTGTGGCTGACCATCAAGCAGCAGCACATCATTGGCACTGGAGGTGCCACTGTTGTTTTGCGAGCGAAGAGGCTGACTGCTCATCATGCCAAGGACTAGAAGGGAAGGGGAAACCTGCTCCTCTGAGCCTGGTGCTGTGGATACTTCTGATCTTGGTTCTTCAGTAGCAGGAGGTGCAGAATGAGCCTTCTAAGCTTCAAAGAGGTTGTTTTAGGGCAAATAAGGAAAAGTTTGACTTTTTACACCAAATTAACGGGCCTTATCTTTAAATATAGTGTGGGGTTAAAATGTAAGTAGTGGGTTGGGAAGATAGCTCGACTAGGCAAGCTTAGGCAAGCAAGGGACCATGGTTGGATCCCCAGTACCACATGCCACACCAGCTGTGCCTCCAGGGTGGGCTGAGCCAGCCAGAGTCTGGGTATAGTGGTGCATGCCTGTAATCCCAGCATTGGGAAGGCTGAAAGCAGGAGGCTCAACAGGAGTCCGAGCTGCATAGTGAGACCCTGCAACATCCAAATACATTAGAATACAATAATAATAATAATAATAATAATAATAATAATAATAATAATAAAATATAAGTAGTTTTTTGTATCTATTAATGTTTCAAGTCACAGTGGAAGAGGCACTATGCTAGGAGAGGGGGATCCAGAAATCAAGAGGACATGGTTGGCTTTCTCCCAGCAAGAGAGGCAGCTGTGTTGGCTTTTGTTCCGCCTATGCCCATTGAGCTCTAGTTCATACCAGGTCCTGTGCTGGCACTGCTGACAAGTACAGAACAGAGCACAAACCCCCTCCCCCAGCTTGTAGCTTATTGGAGATGGCAGATATTGGGCAAGTCACTAACTGATCATAGCACGCAATTGGTTGTTCACTAGTGGGCACGGTGTTGTAAGAGAAAGGTAGGGTGCTTAAGGACACATATATTATCTAATCTGGGAGTCATGGAAGACATCCCTGAGGAATTAGGCTTTAGCTGACAATAGGAGGCTAAAAAGGGATGAAATTGGCAAAAACAGGAAAAAACATTTATAGAAGGTCCATTATATGTCAAAGAAAGGGCAAGGATTGGTTATGCAGAACTGAAAGTTGCCTAAAATGCTTACGTTGGAGGGGACAGAAGGACAAGTCCAGACAGCTAGGGAAGGTCCCCTGTCACTCTGCATCCTAAGAGCCTATGTCACATGGGCTTCTTGTCCCATGGCTTCCAGTTGTTCTGGTGTGGGAGGCATCAGCAGGAGGTCTGAGAGAAGTCTAGATGTTTCTCTTCCTGTCTCTTCCCTTGTGGTTGCCAGGTTTTGGCAGGACCTTCTTCTATACCATTTTCTGTTGGCTGGTCCCATTTCCATGGCTCCAGCTCTTCTGGTCTGATAACATTTTTCTTTCGTTCTTGACCATTTAGGCCTAGGAAACATGACAACATCCCACCTTTGCTAGTCCCAGATTGTCTTTTATTAAAAAAAAAATTCTTTAACTTTTTTGGCGTGGTCTTTTTGAGTCAGGATTTTGCTATGATGTTCAGCATGGCCTTCCACTCATTTTGTAGCCTAGGCTGGCCTTGAATTCTCAGCAATCCTCCTACCTCGGCCTCCAGAGTGTTGGGATAATGGTCATGTGCCACTACACTCAGTCTCTTTGTTTAACTTCTGTAAGCAGTCTCTTCATCAAATCATCCTCAAAATCCTATTTGAAAGTAATGCGATGGTTCACTTTATTTATTTATTTATTTTTAAATTTTATTTATTTATTTTTTTCTTGCTTCAGAACCTTTGTTTATTCACTCATTTTTATGGCCGGCTCAGCCCTCCCCAAGGGCAGGGCTGGCGCAGCATGTGGTGCCAGGGATTGAACTGCGGCGGTCCCTGAAGCCACCCAAGCTTTCCCAAGCAGGTGCTTTAGACCACTGAGCCGTCCCGCTGGGCCCCTGATGGTTCACTTTATATGTCAACTTGGTTGAATCTGAAAACATCCAGATAGTTGGATGAACACTTTTTTTTTTTTTTTTTTGTGGGACCGGGGTTCAAACTCACGACCTTGCACTTGCCAAGCAGGCACTTGTGCCACGGAGCTATCTCCCCAGCCCCTTGAACACCATTTTTGGATGCAGTTGTGAAAGAGATTGTCATTTGAATTGGTGGACCGAATACAGTACATTGTCCTCCAGAGTGAGTGGACCTCATTCACTTGTTGAGGGCCTGACTAGACCAAATTGCAGAGGAAGATTGAATTCACAGTCTGACTGCCTGAGCAAGGATGTTCATCTTCTGCTGGACTCAGGCCTGAAGACCTGGACAGAATTTGTACCTGAGAACTTCCTGGCTCTCAAGACTGAACCACACCCAGGCTTCTCGGGTTCCTCAGAAGTTATAGATGGTGTAACTTCTCAGGTTCAGTAATTACATGAGCCAATACCTTGTAGTATCTTTACAGAAACCTGATGTGAGTGCAAATAGTTGCACTGTTGTGGCTGCCGCGGCATCCTGGATCAACTCAGAGTTTTCCTCTCATGGTCATTTTGACTTTGGGAAAGAGGCAGAGTGTCTGATCTAGTAAATAAGGTGGATGAGGATTTGCTAATATATTTATGGATCCGTCTTTCCATTGGAGAGCACTAGGTAGCAACATTCAGTGTGTTTTTACCACACCTTGTAAAGATATTCATGGATGAGAACTTCTAGAACTGCTTCAGAAAGTGGCAGGACCTGCATAAAATGAATGTGTTGGAAACAAGGGGGAATATTCCATGGACTTTAATAACAATGTGTCTTTTTTTTTTTTTGGCGAGATTAGGGTTTGAACTCATGAATTTGCACTTGCTGGGCAAGCACTTGTGCCATGGAGCTATGTCCCCAGCCCCAACAATGTGTCTTTCACTGTAATTTTTTTTTTTGTAAAATAGCACTTAAATATTTGCCATATACTTTGTTTTTTTAAAAAATTTTATTTTTTTTATTTTTCTTGTTTCACAACTTTTGTTTGTTTGTTTATTTATTAGTTTTTATGGCCAGCTCAGCCTGCTTGGAGGGCAGGGCTGGTACAGCATGTGGTGCTGGGGATCGAACCGTGGTCCCTGCAGCCGCCTAAGCTTTCCTAAGCAGGTGCTTTAGACCACTGAGCCATCCTGCCAGGCCCTGCCATATACTTTTTTTTTTTTTTTTACTAATTGCCAACAACATTAATTTTATTTGCATTTATTTTATAATTAATTTATTCCCGTGACATAAGTTTTGTTTCTTCAGTTTCTTCTGGGATATCTTCTTCTTCTGTGCAACCTCTTCCTCTGGTTTAGGAACAATTTGTTCCTTTTCAGTAAGGATCATCTCAATATGGCAGGGGGAGCTCATGTATGGGTTAATCCGACCACGAGCTCTGTAAGTACGGCGGTGCATCTTGGGTGCTTTGTTCACCTGGATATGTTCAATAACCAGAGAATCTACATCAAAACCCTTAAGTTCAGCATTACTCTGCATTTTTAAGCATGTGCAGCAAATATTCAGCACTCTTTTTGGGCCACCGACCCTGTGTCCAGCCCCACTGTTTGGCCTGGGCACACCAACCAACTCCACCATTGTAACGTCGGAATGGCACACACTGCTTCTTTAATGTGACATCCTTCAGATACTTGGTGGCCTTTCGGATATGCATACCCTTGATGGCCTGGGCAGTTTCACGTGTATTCTTAAAATGAACGCAAAGATTTGAGCCTCTTGACTTGCATGATTTTGTGGGGTTTTCTGGGTTGAGAGAGTATCGAACCATTTTCACAGGACACCACAGGCCGCTTACAGGAAGAGGAAGAGCAATGGTTCCTCCTGCCATATACTTTGATCACATCTTGTATACCATGTTGCTGACAGTTCTTTGGTATACTTTAAGGCAAGTACCTTCTATTTCATGCTCAGGAATGTGACAGCCACACCAAGGGTTTTAGATTTTATTCTAAGGGCAATGATAAGATATTTGTAAGATTGTAGCTGGAAAGTAATGTGATATTTCCTTTTTAAAAGATTGTCTTGTGGTTTCTGCTTCTAGCAATGACAGAGGTAAGATCTGATCAGACCACTGTCCTATGAAAATCTACTAAAACTTTGGACAAATAACCAACAGCACTGGAGAATCAGGAGAGATGGACAAATTTTTCAGGGACACACAGCTTCAGAAGTGAGGATTCCTTCCTAGGGTCAGGGACAGCTGATGTGATGCAGGAGGTGGCAAGGTGTTGGTGGAAACACTGCTGTCTGTCTTGCATAGGAAACCAGGAAAACAGAACCACAGAGCTCGCAGCTGCAGAAGAGGATGAAAAATCGTGGAAACAGAAAAAGACAAAGGGAAAACCCCAAATGTGGAGCACCCGTATCTTCATGACCTTTTGAGCCATATACCTAACAGAACAGTCTAGAACTGATTTGGGTTAAGAGAAGGCACTTGAATAGACACAGGAACTACATCCAAGAAACTATGTGTAAATCTTATCAGAGAAAAGAAACAGGACTGGGGAGATAGCTCAGTAGCACAAGCACCTGCCTGTCAAGCATAAGGGTCTGAGTTCAACTACCAGTACTAAGAAAACCAGCTGATAAAGTAACAAAGAAACCTAATGGATAAAAGGAACAGAATCAAGGCTTTTTGCATCTTAACATTTACAATGGCCAGGGTATAATCTAAATTTACTTGATATAGAAGGGCCATGAATATGGAACACTTTCTCAGAGGAGAAGAAAACCAGTGCACATGACCCTGAGATGAGCCAGCTATTATAATAAGGATTTAATGCCTATTATAATCACCCCCTGGGAAACACAATAAAATATACTCACATTGAATAAAAATATAAGAAATCTCACCAAGGAAAGGGAAATAATTTTTAAAAACAAATGGACATTTCAGAACTTGAAAATATGTCAGAAGTAGAATCCCACTGGCTGGACTTGTGCCCAGTGGAGTGGGCAGAGGAAATAATAAATGAAATTGAAAAAAAAAACCAATAGAAACTATCTCAGGTGAGAGGCAGAATGAAGATATATGAGTCAAATTGTAGACAGTTCGAGATGAAGAGCAAATCTTGAACATAATGAATGGAAAGACAATACCCTATCTACAAGGAAACAACAATTAAGTTTAGGGCTGATATCCATTAAAGGCCATGGAGCCCAGAAGCACAAAATTTATTTAAAATGTAGAAAGGAAAAACTATCAATTTGAAAATCTACATTCAGTGGAAATACCCTCAAAGAATCAAGGTTAAATACACATATTTTCAGGTGAAAGAGAATTCTTTCTTTTTTTGTGGAACTGGGGATTGAGCTCAGATCCTTGTGTTTGTCAGGCAAGCGTTTATTCTCAAGTGTTTGATCTACTGAGCTATCTCCTCAGCCCCCTCAGGTGAAAGAGAATTGACTTTCAGAAAATCTACAAGAAGTAGTAAAGGGAATGCCACATGAAATCACTATATATACATATATATGTATATTTCAGTCACTAAAGGACAGGGTAGGGTAAGGGAATATTACCCAACACAATATGTGAAAAAGTATAGCGTTTGAGCATACTGTAAAGTCAAGGATATATAGTTGTAAATCTCAGAGCAGCCACTAAAAGTAATGCAAAAAGGAATACTAAAAAGCCAAAAGTAAAAACCCACGGAAAGGGAGAAAATGTTTGCAACCTATTCATCTGAGAAAGAGTTAACACAAAAATTATGAAGAACTCAGTAGCAATACTAAAAACTAAGAAAAGAGTATGCATTGACATTCCTCATAAAATGCCATACAATGGCCACAGATGGTATATGTGAAAATTGTTCAACATCACAAACTACCAGAGAAAAGCAAAGCCACAATGAGCTGTCACTTCCTATCTCTTAGAATGACTATTAAAATCTAAATTACATTACTTACATCACCTGAGCTTTTTCAACTTGCCATAAAATGATTGCAATGGTATGGTGTAGAAATAAACACAGCTATATAAAATGGAGCAGACTAATGGTCTAGACACAGCTCTTCAGTTGTATAGGTAACTGACTTTTTAAAAATAGACTTTTTTTTAAGAGCCCTTTTTCCTTTTTCAGTGTTAGGTGCACAGCAAAAATGAATGGACAATACGGACTGAGTGCTGCACACCTTTTCTACCAACACCTAATGGCCATCTAAGGACTCATCAGTGGATTAGTCCACCTACATGGCCCACACCTCACAGTCCAATGCTTTCTAGGTTGCACCTTTGAATGCTGCTAGGTTGGGGATCAAATCTTCAAACCAGAGTCTTTGGGAGACACTTCTTGTTTAAACACTAACAGCACATCACTAACTAAATAAATATCAGAACTATTTTACTCTGGAAAGAATCAAAACAAAGACTACATGCTGTAGATGTTCTTTGATCCACTTACATGAAATTTTAGAAGAGGCAAAACCATGGTGTCAGAAAACAGCTCAGACATTGCCTGGGGCAAGAGAGGGGGGCCACCTAGACCAACGGTTATGCAAGAGAAGCCTTTTTGGTGATAAGGGGAAATGTCCATATCTTAACAGTTGTCCTGCTTACAGGACTGTATAGAGTTACTTCATCAAACAATATAATTACAGTGAGTGAATTTTGTGCTATGAAATTATACCCAGCTACAAAATGCTGCATAGCTGGAAATTAAGAAGGAAGGCTCTGGGGACCAGTACCTCTCCTGACACCACTCCTGCTGGCTTTCAGAGCACAGCTGGGACCTAGGGCTGGCATGCAGCTTAGTGGCACAGCACTTGTCTGGCATTGGGAGGGCCCTGGGATCCATCTCCAGCACTGAAAAAGAAAAGAAAACAGAACAAGAAGACAACCTCTGGGGAACCTGGTTCTTTTCCAGTTCTGACACAAAAGACCAGGTCACCACCACTGCTGTTGTCACCACTGGTCTCCATGGATGTTTCCCAGGATATTAGGTTAACTGTGATCTTGTCTATAAAGCAATCCCTGCTCCATGGCGACGAACAGCCACTAAGCCCAGGGAGGTTAAGCAGCTTATCCCTTGCAACTTTATTTCTTTCTGCCTATTTTCCTGTCTGCAGGGAAGGACTGAACTGCATGGCTTCTGAGGATTCTCTAGGCCTTAGTGGCCCGTATTTTAAGTACCATGCAGATTTGGTCTGAGTTTTTATTTAAGGTCTTCCTGATATGCTCCTCAGCAGGATGCCCGCTCCTTCTGCAGCACCTGAGTGCACCTGAAGGCTGAGGAAAGGGCTCTCCATGTGGTAGGAAGCCCCTTCCTGCCACTCCATGTCCCAGTCATTTGGGCTGTGACTGCAGCAAAGTCCATGCAGGGAATTCAGCACTTAAGCACACTCTAGTGCAAACCAATTCTAGGCACTGCTTTCTGTATAAATTTGGTCTTTTCTTCTCAGTTAATTTGCAAGAGCTGTGAAAGGCTTCTGCTTCTCACATTCTCCTGTCCTCCCCCCATCCCACACAAACGTAGGCTTGGATATAGTGAGTGCTTCTGCTGGGGGCTTGTGGGCTGAAAGGTTGGTCCTCAGCATAATGTGGTTGGGGGGAGATGTTGCCTTGTTATGTTATGCTATGTTTGTTATGATATGTTGTGTTATGTTATGATGTTATGTTATGTTATGTTATGTTATGTTATGTTATGTTGTTATGTTTGGCACTGGGGATTAAACCAAAGGCCTTTACACTGAGCTTTAACCCAAACCCTTTTCGTTTTTTTTATTTTGAGGGAGAATGTTATGATTTAGATCTAAAATCTCCCCCAAGGGGCCTGGTGGGATGGCTCAGCGATCTAAAGTGCCTCCTTAGGGGGCAGCTGCAGGGACTGCGGTTTGATCCCAGGCACCACATGCTGTGCCAGCCCTGCCATCAGGGCAGGCTGAGCCGGCCATGAAAATAAATAAATAAACAAAAGTTCTGAAACAAGAAAAATAAATAAATAAATAAATAAATAAATAAATAAATAAATAAATAATAAAATTCTAAAAATAAATAATAAATAAATAAAATCTCCCCCAAATTGTCATACTTGGTGGAGGAGTTTGTTGGAAGGGATAGGCCATCAGGGCATAACTTGGAAGGATCTAGTGTAGTGTTTTTTAATTTTTTAAATTTTATTTTAGGGAAGGGTCTACAGGGTGATGAGGGGTCTCACTACTAGATCAGACTTGTAGTGATCCATGAGTTTACAGCCTCCCAAAAGCTGGGATTACAGGTGTATGCTACTGTGTCCAGTTTCAATTGCTATCTCAGCATGCCCCAGGGGCAGCGCTGGCAGTGTAGGCCTGGGAATCAAACCACCAGCCCCTGTGCCTGCTTGCAAGCTCTTTAATCCACTGAGCTATTTGTCCAGCCCCAGTGTAGTGTTTTTTTAGATAGGATCTTACTATGTAATTCGGGCTGCCCTCGAACTCATTATGTAACCCAGGCTGGCCTGGAACTAGCAATGAGTTGCCTTGGCCTGCTGAGTGCTGAGAGACCAGTGTGTTGGCAGGGAGGGTGTATTCATGTCCCCAGCTCTCTGCCCCCTGCTTCCTGGCCACTGTGTGTGAGTGAAAAGCTTCCTCCAAGCTGTCCTCTCCCATGCCACTCCTGCCTTGGAGCCGGCCAACAGCTGACTGAGTCCATGGAAACTGTGAGCCAAAATAAGCCTTCCTCTTTGACGTGCAGATGCTGGTATTCTGTTCCAGCCGTAGGAACATAACCAACACATAGGCCTTTGCCAAGTAGCTAAGTTGCCCATGTGGGGATTGAACAATCCTCCTGCCTCAGCCTCCCAATAGGGATGTGATTGTGTTACCACATCTGATTGTGATCAACTTCTCACAGGTAGAGTCTGGTGGAAGGTAAGCAGCTCATTAGGAGGATGGCCCTTGAAAGGGACTAATGAAAATTTTATACTTAGTTTGTGGGAAAATGTGTTATGGTAAAAGGGGGAGCATGATCCCTAAATCTCTCTGGCTCCCTGTCTCAGCATGTGATCTTTCTCTTGCATATACACTATGCCACGGTGCCTGTTGTCATATAGCCAGCAGGCCCTCCTGGTGCCATGCTCTGCAACACCCAATATTGTGAGCCCCTCGTTTTTTTAAATAAAGATTTAAAATGCATCATCCTGCCTCAGGCATTTTGTTATGGCAACAGAAGATGGACTAATTCATCGCTACCACATGAGTTTTGAGCTTTGGGCGCATACTCACTCTAGTCTCTTTAGGTTATTCTTGCTCTTGTTTGGTGCCCTTCATTTGCTCTTCCTTCCTTCTGTGTAATGCTCTCCTTCTAGATGTGATACTCTGGCTGCTCCTACACAGGAATCAGCAGGACACCAGCTAGTTTCCATAAATCATTAGGAAGCAGAAGTCTTACCTGGCAACCCCAAAGCACCTGCTGACTTTCAGTAGAAGTTGAAATCCTCCCAGCAAGCAGATGTGTGGCTGTGGAGAGGGGAGGGACAGCGCAAATGCACACTCTTCTTCCCCAGTTTCTCTTATAGAGGTTTCTTGGCCCTGCAGCATGAATTATTTTAGACACTGACTGATTTCTATTTGGCCCTGAGCACATGGATCCCATACGCATGTGGACGGAGGCCTAATTCCAAGGTTTTGTAGAAATACAATGACTTTGCCGTATGTTGGAAACTGTGGTTTTGAAGTCAGTGAGGCCTAGGATGGAAGGCTGGACCTGCCATCTACAAGCTGTGTGACCTTGCTCTAACTGCACAACCATCCTGTGTCCCAGTTTCTAGATCTTTAAAATGAAGGTTGTGAGAGGATCAAAAGAAATGCCATATGTAGCATGCTTAGTCCGGAGCCCGAGATGCAGCTCAACAACTGGTATTTAGTACTGTGCACTCCCAGCATGCAAGAAGTGTTGGGTGCATGGCAAAGTGGCTCCCCTTTTTAAGGAGGGGTGGCGGGTTCCATGCTGCTCTCCACATGAGGCTCAGGAATTCTCCAGGGCCCTACTGAGCTGCTGTGGCTGCAGGCTGTGGGCTTCTGGGCGGGTCCACAAGGGCTTCAAAGACAGTGTCTGTTTGAAGAGGAGTATTTGCAGCTCATTAGCTCTGTGGCAGAGACCACCAACCAAATCCACCAGGGTTTTGGCTTAGCCTTTGCCAGCTCCCCCAAAGACCTCTGCATGGGGTGACTGGAGGAGATAAGCTTGTTTAGAGTAACACTTGCAGGAAGACAAAGCTGGGAATAAACACAACCTCTTCAGTAGCTGTGGAGCTGAGCTGTCTGTTCCGGATGTGCACACATCCGGACACTGGAAAATCCCCCAGCTGCTGATGATAACAATGCCCCCCAAAGAACTCTCAGTGAGATGCACATCAAAGTCTGACTCAAGTGCCCCCTTGCTGCACAGACCACATGTCAGAGCTGCCATGGTTTTGGTCTGCTCTGGATGGAAAGGGTGGGTAATGGTGTTGCTTTTCCACCTTGGGCAGAAAGTGTAGGGTGGGCCACAGTGAATCCCATGGTCATAGGCACCAGGACGTCTGGCCACGGTTGGGAACAATCCAGGTTAACCTACTGGGTCCTCTGAGTTCTCAGCAAATGTCAGTTTAGGGAGGGATTCTGGCTGCAAGCACCTGGGTCGGGGGTCTAGGAAGGTCTCTGAGGGAAGCAACTCCTGCCAAGCCACTCTGGGCTGTATAAAGGACGCTTGGCCCCTTTGACACTTTCCCTGAAGGCCCTGCCTTTAAGGAAAGTGAAGTCTTTCATCTGACAGCTAGGGAGGATTGAAAAGCTAACAATGCAGGTGCCCATGATAAGTTTTCCAGTTCTGACTTCTGGAAGAGGACAGAGTTCAGGAGACCTCCTTCGGAGGAGCAGGTTGCTGGGAGTCAGGTGGGAGGGGCTTAGAAGGAGCAGAACAAGCTTTCCCCAAAGCCAACCCTAACCTTAGTTTCAAACCCAGAACCAGCCTCAGCCCCAGCCCCAGTGCCAGTCCTAACCCTAACCCCAATCGTCTCAGGTTGCATTAGCCACTTTCTGTCCTCCAGGTATTCCTGAGGCCACACAGAGCTGGCCAGATGTGAGGGGACAGACTCACCCCTGCAGCTGGCTTGCCTTGAGGATAAGTCGGGATTTGAGCCTGGAACTTGGGGGTCACGAAGGAGGAGGAAGAGGAAAGGAGGCAGGAGTGTTTTTCTTTATTTTTACATTTGTACTGGATATAAATACGTGGAAAGAAAGAAAAGCAGGAAAGAAGCAAGGCGAGGTAGTATAGAGAATGCCAGTATTCTAAAGTGGACTGTTAGCCCATGATCCCAGCTACTTGGGAGGTTGAGGCAGGAGGACAACAGTCCGAGAACAGCTGGCATTCTCAGGAAAACACAAAAATAAATAAAAGAGGGTCAAGGGTCCTCTCAGTGCTTGCTCACCTATCATATGAAGGCCTTGGACTCAGTCCCTATTTTTCTGGGAGTTCAAGATTTATTCACTTCTCCTGTAGCCAGGTATCAGGTAGCTTTGAGAACATGCTTCTTCATACAGCTCACAGGTCCACCTCCCTGCTATCCCCATATTCTGTCCTTCTGAGTCTAAGGGTCCTTTGAGACATTTTCCTCTGCTTTTGGAGGTTTCCCAGGGAGCTGGCAAAAGGCAAAGCTCTGTCCACCCCTCTGTGTTGCCTGGCTTCCCCTCCCCCTCTCCTTTTCTTTCTTTACCCAGTGACCTTGGTCTCCTCCCACCCTGGGCCTGGCTAGGCCTTACAGAAAGGGCAGTAGAGACATGGGGATTGTGCCCAGTAGCTCACAGTGCTGGCAGAGACCACAGCCTAGTGGCCTGGACCCTAATGAATTCCAGCCCTGGCTGGCTGGCTAGAGAGTGCTGGACTCAGGCCTTGCAGAAAAAGTGGAGAACTGGCATCTGGTCGGGAAGACTCGGGGCCCAGTGGGCCCTTGTTAGGCAGGCATTACTCAGAAAACTGCATTTTGCTGAAACAAAGAACACACACAGAACCTGCTTGCTCAACTCCTCTCCCACTGCTGGCAGCTGCAGTCCCTCCTCCTCCTCAGCCTTTTCCACTGGCTCTGAATCAGGAGGGAACTAGGTCCTGCCCTGGAGGAGAGGCTGCCTGGGTTGGGTGCTGGGTGCTAGGTACTAGGTGCTCCCCGACTGGCACCACCATGGTGCCAGGGCCATGGAGCTCTGCCCAGGGCAGCTGCAAACCATAGGCCTCAGCTTAGCCACAAGTCTATAGAGAGCTCTCTGTGGGACTTGATTATTGTTTTCAAGTACTTCCAGAACTGTCATTTAGAAAAGGGACAGATTTATTTTGTATTGAGCCAAAGGATAAAATTAAAAGCAAAGGTGGAATTTGTAAGAAGAGACTAGGCTCTTTCATAAAAAGAACAGTTTAGCTGCTCGTGTCCTTAGGCAAGGTGATGTGTAGCCTGGGGAGCTAGTAAGTTCCCCAGAATGGAGCTGATTGATCCAACAGGTTTTTGTTTTGTTTTGTTTTGTTTTGAGACAGGGTCTCACTGTACAGTTCAGGCTGGCCTTGAGCTCAGTTTTGTAGCCCAGGCTGGTCTCGAACTCTCACTGATCCTCCTGCCTCAGCCTCCCGAGTGCTGGGATTACAGGTGTGTGCCACAACGCCCGGCTATCCAAGAGGTTTTGGAGAGGGAAATATCAGTATTTAGTATGTCCCCATGTGCAACAGGAGGATGGGTATTCTGCTTACAAAAAGCATTGGTTGTATGCATTTTGGCACATAGGTAGCATGTGTTTATTGAATGATTTAATGACTGAAAACCGTAGAAGCTAACATTGAGTGATATCAAAGACTTTTGTAGCATGACCCTCTCTAGAAGTCTCCTCTAAATATTTTCTCATTTTTCAGAGGCCAGGAATGAATCCCAGTTTTGGACTGGAAAGTACTTAGTCAGTCTATCAGCTCTAAGGTGCCTATGGTAGGGATAAGAATAGAGCAGCAGGGGTCCTTTCACTGCATCAGAATACCTGGCTGGAGTCTAGCAGAAAACAACACACACAGAACTCTTTCCGCTTAGCTCCCAATGGGACAGCTCAAAGTGCTAGGGGGGAATCCTTAGGGTCTAATGGACCCATTCACTTCTACCTATCTGACAGATTGGTATTCCTTATGATACCCTGTCCTGATCCTGGGGACTGAACCCAGGGCTTTGCAATGGGTTACAGCCCCAGCCCTTTCTTTAGGCTTTCCTTTGAGACAGTCTTGCTGCATCACCAAGTTGCCCAGCTTGGGCTCAGACTTGCAGTCCTCGTTTCTCAACTTCCCAGCATGCTGGGCCCACAAGACGTCATGTACAGACGCCACAGTACGCAACTCCTTTGCAATAATTTTTTGAGAAAGTGTCACTCTGAAAAGTCAAAAGTCACTGGCCTCTTAACTCTTTAACTTACTGAGCACCTACTGTGTATAAGACACTGTCCGTAGGTCCCAGGAGTGTGGTGGTGAATTCTGGCGGGAAGGAGCAAGCCACACAGAGTCAGGGCCTTTGTGAGAAGGGGGCAGTTACGCAGAAGCGCAGAGCAGGAAAGAGGGCTGGGGAGGCTGCTGCTGTCGCAAGCGAGGGACCAGAGGAGTCCTTGCTGAGTTGCTGAGGAGCCACAGGAGGGTACAGAGGAGCCGGCTGGTACCGGCCCTGGCAGGGTGCACCCCGGTGTTCTGAGGAACGGAGGCCAGCGTGGGTGGGAGGAGCATGACGCTGCTCAGCCGCTCCCTGGGACTTCTGCTTCTTGAGAGTCAGACTTTTATGTCTTTGAGTGTGGGCTGGATTTATTGATTTGCTTTTAACCAGTGGAACATGGCAGATGTGAAGACTGTCATTTCCAAAATGACTCTGGCCTGCTTGGCTTTTCCTCATTCTCTTGCTTTGAGCAGTCCTAGGAATGAAAACCAGGCCCGCAGTCATGCTGTAGGCAAGTATTCCACCACTGAGCTATCCCCAGACTTATGGAGTGGGTTTACTTCTGAGGTAGGGTCTTGCTGAATTGGCCTCTAACTTGCAACCTTTCTGCCTCAGCCTCCCAAGAAGCTGGGACTACATTCTTGGCAATTGTCAGGAAGCGGAAGTCACCTAAGTGCCCATCAATAGATGAACAAAGTGAGCACTGTATATACAATGCAATACTGTTCACACCAAAAGGAAGGTAGTCATGTCACTTGCTACCACATGGGTGACCCCCAAGGACGTTATGCTAAGTGAAATATGCCAAGAAAAATACTGTATAAACCCACTTCTATTCAGTATCAGAGCAGTCAAAGGTATTGAAACAGAAAGTAGGATGGTGGCTGCCATGGGCATAGGGGAAAGAAGAACTAAGAGATGACAGCTTCATAAGATGAAAAGTGTTTCGGAGACCCATTTTAAAATAATATGGACTGTACCCCTAAAAATGGGGGAGATGGTAATTTTTTCCTTTCTTCCATGTAGTACTAGGGATCAAATCTAGGGCTTGATACATGACAGGCAAGTGCTCTACCACTGGGTGATACCTCCTTAGGCCCCAAATGGTGTGTTTTATGTTATACATATTTTACCATTTAACTGAAAAAGAAAAAGTTAAAATAGGCAAGCATTGGAGAGAGAAAAAAAAAAAAAGGGAAGAAGTCCAAGTAAAAGCCCTGAGGTACTGCACCAGGAGGAGGTCTGGGTGAAGGGAGCAGACTGGGGACACAGAGCAGGGACAGAAAGGGGCCCTGGGTGAAGGCGGTGTCTACAGTCTCAGGAGACAGGCAGCTAGGGCTTCTGGCAGAGCAGCAGAGG
This sequence comes from Myocastor coypus, assembly GCA_004027025.1. NCBI lineage: Eukaryota > Metazoa > Chordata > Mammalia > Rodentia > Myocastoridae > Myocastor > Myocastor coypus. The sequence continues at coordinate 30,102 of PVJA010013260.1, read as the reverse complement.
AGCTCTACTCAGAGTCCACTGAGAGTCCTGGGGTACCTGGGGAGGTAAAGCCCAGCCTGGAGCAGAGCTCATCTCAGCGAGCTCTGACCTCAGGGAGCAGAGGGCTGGGTGTAGGAGGACTTCTATGTCTTGAGAGAGGTGAAGCTGGGGAGATAGCTCAGTAAAATAAGTGCTTGCCTGACAAGCACAAGGTCCTGAGTTCAATCCCCAGTACTGAAGAAAAAACAAAACAAGCAAACAAAAAACCCCAGCAGAAATCCAAAGTACAATTGAGAGAGGTGAAGTTGTAGCACATTTGTATGTGGACAAGAAAGGAGAAATGCTCAGCAGGAGGCAGGTGAGGAGGGGGACGTGGCCAGTGGGCATCCTGGGAGAGGCGGGGTGGGGGGTAGAGTGCGTGGGGTAGGGAGGTGGGAGAGTGGTCTTGTGCAGAAACACAAGACACCCCGACTCCCAAGCTGTAACGCAAGGGTTCCAGGAATCCTAAACTGCTGGCCAGATTCTCTCACTCCTCCTCTGCATTTTATTCACACTACAGATATTCATCTTTCCCCTGCATGGCTGCCAGCTGTTGACGCCTGGACCTGCTCTCTGGTGCCTGTCTACCAGGAAATTCCCCCTCCCTGGAGGCCTGTGGGGGCGCTGTGGAGTGTCACCATCCCCTCTCTTCCCAGAAGTCTTCACTGGGCCTTTCTGCTTTTCCGCTGCCCTTGAGTTGCTGTTTCGTCTCCCTTTCAGAGGGAAAGATTCATCCCTGCTAAATCACCATCATCCTCATCAGCCCAGGTGCTGACAGCTTGCTATGTGCCCACCTTACATGAGCTGTACTAGGTCACTTAATGAGACTAAAGTTTAATTTTGCAAAGGAGCAAGCAGAAGCCTAGAATGATTTGTCAAAGTCGCAGAGACAGAAAGTGCTTCATAGGGAGGGCTGTGTGACCTCGGTTCCACACTGCCTCTGCATGCATTCTGTCCTCTGCTGCTAGAGTGACGCTCAGCGTGCAGACAGATCCACAGAATGAAATGTGCCCAGGACAAAGTGAGCCATGCATGGAACTTATCCTGCTTGCTAGCTGAGCCTTTGTTTTTAAGCAGGGAACAAGCAACAGACCACAGCCAAGCCAGCTGGGATCTGATGCCTTGAAGGGGTACACAGAGCTGGGGCAGAAACCTACAAGCATCCCGGGAGGGGTTGAACTGGCTTCAGCTCTGGACTCTGCAAGATGAAGAAGGACCACCAGGGAAAGGTTTTTTTGCAGAAAGGAGAGGAAGTGGAAGGAAAACAGAGAATGGAGAGAGAAAATTTAGGCAGAGACAAGTAGGAAAGAGGGAAAGATAAAAGGAAACTAATACAACTATGAAAAGTAATAAAATGGGTTAGGGAAGGGGTAGGGGGCCATCATTTGAATGCATTCCCCCAAAGTACCTGGGTTGGAAATGTAATCCCCAAGGTCCTATGTTAGTTGGGCTCAGAATCTTGGCTTCTGGGAGGTAACTAGGATTACATTAAGTAGGGAGCAAGGAGCCCATGATGTTATTAGTGGTTTACAAGGAGGGACCTGAGCTGGCACCCTTACTGTATGTGTCATGTGATGTCCCCTGCTAGGTTAGGACACAGCAAGAGCCACTTGCCACATTCTGAGAAGAGGATGTCAGCTGCGTGTACTTGAACATCCCAGCTTCCACAACCCCACATGCTAAAGAAATCTCTATTTTTAATAAATCACCCAGTCACTACCCTTGTCACTACAACCCAACAACTGACACCTACAACTTAGGAGAGGAGAGGCTATTATGGCTCAGTTTCAGGAGATTCAGTCTGGTGTGGCTGACTGGCTCAAACATAGAAACGGCGTGGTGGAAGAGCTGTCCCTGAAGGAAGGCTACTCAGGACAGGGCTACCAGGAAGCAGAGAGAGGAGGGCAGAGCCAGGAGTGGGCTGCACCCCTCCAGGCCAGAGCCCTCCCAGGCACCAGCTCCTAACAGCACACCTGCTGTGAACTGGCCAGCGGATAAATCTAATGACAGGTACAGTGCCATCTTCTAGTTGCACCAATGAGTGCATGAGATTTAGAGGACATTCGAGATCCAAAACATAACACCCAGTCTGTGGTGCTCAGCAATAGCACCAGAAGATGGACAGTGGGGTGAGGGGTGTAGGTGGCAATATACCCAGCTGGGAATGTAGCTCAGTGGTAGAGCACTTGTCTAGCATGTGGGAGGCCCTGAGTTCCATTCTCAACATCACAAAAACAAAATGCAATAGGGACCAAAAATTCAGTGAAGAAAGGCCATTTGATAGTGTGCCACAGGCAGAATAGATTTCAGCTTGTAAACCAGTAAGATGCTTGAGCAACACCTCTGCTTTGTTCTAAAAGGAGGAGCATGATGGCTTCCCTTGGAGGCAGAAAGAGGTCCTCACACTGTGCTCATCCACAAGGTGAGTAGAGAGACGTGGGCACAAGCTGTGAATGGACAGCAGCCTTAGACAAATGTCCTTCTGTCTCTCACCAGGCTTGCAGTGAGTGGTTACTTGTATTAGCCTGGTTACTTAGAAAGACTATGAAAAACGCCATGTTATAGGACATGTGTTTATGGGGACAGTTGTTTCTGCCTGGTGCCCAACCCTAACAGCAACTTTTGCTTTTTTTAAATTTTATGTACTTGGTACAGGGTCTCACTCACTACACAGCTCAGACTCATAGTGATCCTCTTGTTTTCAGCCTCCTCAGTGCTGGGATTACAGGTGTGTGCCATCACGCCTGGACTAGGTGGCTGGCTCAGCATGCCCAAGGACAGGGCTGCCATGGCAGATGATCCTGGGGATAGACCCCCTGTCCCTGTGCTTGCCTAAGCAGGTGTTTAGTCCACTGAGCTATCTCGCCAGCATGCAATGTTTCTTTTGATAAAGTACTTGAGAGACGATGGCTTCTTGGGTGCTCTCTGGGTACAGGTTGTGGCTGAAGAAGAGCCACAATGGGACCAAATCGTAGTCTAGGGGACAGCATAACTGAGGGTGTCAGTGGAGCTCAGCTCAGCTCTGGGGAGCTGTTTTGAAGACCTCTGTGAGAGCTCTGAGGCCAGTAAGGCATCCTAGAGCAACCTGGAGCCTGCGGCCCAGTGGGTGCCCATGTCTGTTCTGGTCCAGGGATTTTAGGATCATGGTGGGACTTTCTGGAATAGGACACCTCCTGAGCCCTCTCTGGGACTCTACCCTGAGTTATCAGGGCTTGTGGGAGGTATGTGCCACTCCACGCTTGGCTCTGTAGCTCAAGACAGTGGCAGGACATTCTAGGCCAAAGCCACCACCTTTGGCACACAGGCCCCAGTCATTAAGGAAGTACCATGGCTGTAAAACAAAGCTTGGCAAGTTTTTAAAGTGCTGAAATAACTTTGCACATCCATGCCAACAGCTCATTAGCTCAAGCCGGATGGCTCAGTGCAGAGAGACACCCTGGGCAGGGGCGCCCCATGTCCTGGTGCCAGCGAGGGCTGCAGACTGCCTGGTCCTGGCAGCTGGCTCCTCAGCCGGCTTAGAAGACCAAGTAGCCTGTCATTCATGAGGACAATGGGCACCTCGGTCCTGAAATGGCTCCAGTTTTCACACCCTCAGCTTCTAACTTCCCATACAAAAGCAGAAGAAACAGAGCGACCAAGAGTCCTGGCTGGAAGTTGTGATCTTGTTTTCTTAGACAGGAAACACAGCCTGAGCACATAGCTTTATTCAGAGCTGGAGGGTGGTGGTGCTTGGGAAGTCTTGCCATTTGAAATATTCCTGCTGGCTTTACTTCCTACTGTCCGGGCTTCTCTCAGTAATGAACTCAGAAGATTTCTCTGGGAAGACTTGACTTCGGATCCTAACTTGCCTTGGAAAGGCCAGCTGGTCCCTCTCTGAGGACTGTTATGATTTAATGAGCGTGTGGGAGTGAAAGTTCCTCATGAACAAGGACACGCACACATCGTGGGTGGAGTTCAAAATTAGTGAGGGCCATGGTGGCGAACCATAAAGTATCTGGTGAGACAGTCTGGCTACCAAGCACTCTTTGCAGACTCTGGATCCTCGTGGCAAACATGGTGCAAGTGTCTTCAGGGTAATGTAGAGTAGCCCTTGGGGCCAGTGGTGCAAGGGTCGAAGCTCAGCCAGAGGTGCTCTGATATTGGGAACTGGCAAGGGCCTGAACAGCAAACCTCTCCACTTGAGGGCCTCCAGACTGTCCTCAGGGGGGTGACACAAACTTGAGTGTTGTGGCTCTACCCTGGGTGTGCCTGCTAGGAGCTCAGCCTTGGGCTTCTCCCTGGGGAGATCTGTGAGGCTGGGCTGCTCCTCTGTCTTGCTTTGCCTATCACCAGGGTGGTGCCTTTGAAAACTTCTAAAATGAGGTGACCCCACTGAGCTGCCTGGAGCCTCCAAGAGGGCAAAGTTTCAAACGAATCCTACATATATACCATTTACATCAGGTGAAGAAGGCCAGGTTGCTCCCCAGGCCAACGCCTCTGGCTCATATTTCCTTCAAAGAAAAGAAAAAAATATAATTACCTTTGTAGTGGATTTCTAACTGGTGGTCAACTTTCTATACCCAGCTAAATTAAACTAGCATGGTGCAGGGTGCGGGAGGCCCACCTGAGGATTGTTGCCAGCAGCATAGCAGCAGAACAGGAGAAGCTGCTGGCATGCTGTTGGGGACGCTGTTTGGAGAAGCTGTTGGAGCCGTTGGAAGCCGGTAGTTCTCTTGGGCTGTCCTGCTGGAGGAGCTTGTCATGCTGGCTTTCCAGATGAACTTCGGAGAAGCTTTGGTCTTCATCTTGAACACTGCTTCCTGGCTTCAGAGGGGAAGACGGTACACTGCTCAGCCTCATGAAGAAGCTTGTAGTATTGGCTTTCCTCATGGAAACTCAGCTTTTCTCATCTCTGGAGGATCAGGGGACCTCACTATTGCTAAGGATGGCTGTGGCGCTTGTTGGGGAGCTCTGGTACTTACCTTGAGCGTTGCTTCCTGGCTCTAGTTCAGATCCCTCAGTCTGCTAGCACAGATCTTTCATCCTGCTAGAATAGACTTTTCAGCTTCCACCACTGACCTTTGTGTCTTTCCAGCACAGATCCACCAAGCGGGCATTCGGGAAACTTCGTTGTGGGCTCTAGGCCTCCAGCTAGACCTGTGGGAGGCACTGTTATGAGCTCTAGGCCCTCAGATGGAATCTTCAGTGTTTAGTGTGTAGGTAGGTTTCCTTATTGTATATAATTCTTTGGATGATTAATTATAAAATATTATAAAGTGTGTGTCCTGTATTATATTGTTTCCCTTGCAAAGAGCCCTAAATCTTCTTTTTCATTTTTCTGCTTCCAACACATATAGCCCAGGAGAGGCCACTCAGGAATGGAGTTGGGCACACATTCATGTAAATAGGGGAAACAGCGAACGGCACGGCTCCTTCTCTCTGTGACTATTTCTTCCACGTTCCCTTCCTCTTATTGTATTTTAGCTCATTCCTCCTGAAGTGTAAGAATACATAAGGATAAAAGAATCATATCCTGATCTTTTTTTTTTTTTTCAGCCAAGGGATAGGTCATTTATATATTCATTAATTCACAAACCTAAAACTGCATATTGAGTATTTTACAGGTATTTCTTTTATTTGCCACTTCCAAAATTTCTAAAAAGATATGAAAAGCAAGGGAATTAAAAGAAATGCAATTGTTGCTGGTAATGGCAGTACATGCTTATAATCCCAGCTCTAGGGAGGCTGAGGCAGGAGGATCACTGTCAGTTCCAGGCCATCATGGGCTACATAGCAAGACCCTCTCCAAGAAAGAAAGGAGAGAGAAAGAAAGAACAAAAACTGTCATTGCTTGCAGATTACATGAGTGTATACATGGGAAATTTGAAAACATTCTCAGATAAACTTGGATTTAAACTGTGAATAAACAAGGTGACCTGGTATAAGAGTGATATGAAAAAATCAACTGTGCTTCTATATTCTAGCAAAAATAAAGCTTAAAAATTATACTCCATCAGGTGGGGATACAGCTCAGAGGTAGAGTGTTTGTCTTACATGCAGGAGACTTTGATGGTATGATTTCCAACATCGCAAACAGAACAGATAAAGCAAATACTCTACATTGATTCCACTTATAACAGCATGTAAAAACCACATTTAGGAAAACATCTAAAAAAAGATGTGCTGTGTCTCTTCATGGAAAATTGTGAAACATTCCTGAGAGAAATGAAATAAGAGGTGAATGTGTACCACAGTCATGGACCATGTGCCACTTTGCACACAGGAACTGATAGTTGGATATGGATCTGCTCTGTCCTTCTGGGCTTTGCATTCATGCTGCAATGGCTGCTCTGGGGCCTCCACCTGACCCTGCCTTCCCTGGGGAAGACCCCTGTATGCTGAGCTTCAGAGCACTGGAACACTAGAAAGGAATGCTGATAGCCATATTAATGTAAGGTTTTCCTTTAGGGAACTTGGGAATAAACCAGAGAACAGGTACACACCAGCTTTTCTCCTCCCAGCGCTGGCACAGGAAAAGCTCCTGCTGGTTGAAAACGAGAGGAAAGAGAGGGCAAGGTGTGGTGAGACAGTTGTTTTCTCTGTTTTGGGCATCAGAATCACAACCTCTGCAAACAGTGGTCACCTTAGAAAAGAGATTGCACTTATTTCCAAAGTTTCAGAAACACTTGATCCACAATCAGCCTGGATGCAGAGCATCTGACATTGTATCTGGCATGTAATAAACCCTCAATAAATATCAAATTTCCTTTTCTTGCCAGGATGCAGCACAGTGTGAAAATAGGAGGCTGCATCCTAGGCTTTAAAGAGCTTAGAGACTTAAAGATATTCAGCTGTGAATCCCACCCACCGAACAGAGAATAAAAGCTCAGAAGTCCCCTCCCACTGAGCCAGAGGCCCTCTGGATGCAAAAACAAGAGGTGTCGAGGCTCAGCCTCTGCCCTTCTCTTCCCACCCCCTAGCTTTAATCTGTTTAATTATTTTTTCATGTGTGCTCGAGTGAGCCTGTTATTTTTATGGGTTGCTGTCTATTAATTCTTCTCCCTCCATCCTTCCGTCTTTCAGCACGATCAAGACAGTGCAGACAGAGGGCTGGAGTCAGGCTCCAGCGCACAGAGATTACACAGATATATATAGAGATGAGAGAAGGCAAGTAAGCAAATGTGGTTACCTCTGAGGCTGCAGAGAAGCTGTTAAGTGGTGGAGATTTAAAGCTTCATTCGTCTCTGTGCTAACTTCAAGCTGTTCTAAGCCCAGTCTCTCAGACGACAAAACTCAGACCAGCTGTGCGCGTGAGAGGATATGACTCCCGATGGAGCCTCAGGTCTGATTTAGAGGGTGCTTAGAGGAGGCAAGTGGGGAGGATGACGCTGAGCAGAGTTTTATTTCTGGGGAAACTTTCTCTGCTGAAAACAAAGCTAAGGACAGAAAGAAAACACTCATTGATCATCTCAGATGGATGCAAAAGATGAGAATTTAAGCCTGCAGCAGGACAGGCAGAAGTTGGGTCCAATCTAGGCCTGCAGTCCTCACACGAGAGAGTGATGAAATAGGAGCAGGGCCATCAGAATATACAGTCCTTGTTTCTGCAGGACTTGGAGTGTCGCCCGTCTAGAAGCAGGGGCCTGGGACCCAGAGGCTTCATAAGATCCTTTCTCATTGTTTGTTAGTCTAAAGAGCACACAGTCAGGCAGCTTGGGGTAGGAAAAACTGGGTCTCAAGTGCAACTGAATTGCTGGAGAAGAGCAGTAGAGACACCGCTACCTGGCTCCCCTGCAGAAGCAGAAATACCACGGACGACCCAGCAGTAGAAAAAGTCTAAATCTGGGAAAGAACAGCAGAAAGAATGTTTCAAAAAGTGGCGAGAGGAAGGCAATATGGAAGCCGAGGCTCCTTTGCTGTAAAACCGGGTGAAGTTCAGAGGTTCAGCTGAGTCATCTTTAATGTGAGGGGCCATTGGATGCCTCTTAAGTGTTCCCCAAAGACCCATATGTTAAAGATGTGATCTCCAGGCTCACGATATTGGGAGGTGGTGGAATCTTTAAGGGGTGGGGCCTACTGGTGGGGCTTTAGGTCACTGGGGCTGTATCCTCAAAGAGGATTGTGGGACTCTAGTCCCTAACTTCTTGGCTGCTTTGTTTCTTGCCCATGAGGTGAGTACTTTGCACTGCCACATGCTTCCGGCCCTGTTGTGTTGCCTTCCCATGATTCACAGCCAGCAACAGTCCTGAATAGGCTGGGACCTCCGCAACAGTGAGCCAAATGCTTCTCTTGGTAAGTTAATGTTCTTAGCTGTTCCTTTATATGACTGTGGATGGAAAGACGCCTCATATCCAAGTGTAGTTGAGGTTAATCTTGAGTCTTACTCGTGAACTATGTCCTCATGACATGGTTCAACAACTTGGGAGCTAAGAGCTAGCTGCCAGTGGAGGGGTACAGTATTCAATCCCAAGTCAGCTGCAGAAACTTTGTCTTTTTTTTTTTTTTTTAAAGCCAGGTATAGAAACCAGGGCCTCACATGTACTAGGCAAGCACTCAACCATTAAACTGCCTCCCTGGCCTGAGAAGCTTTATGTAAGGAAGAGTTCTCTGGGAAAGCTCTGGAGCTCTTGCCCTCAGGCTTAAGGATCTACAAATAGAGTGTTGCTTTATTTTCCCTCCAAAGGTGTGGGATTGGGTAAAAGAGAGAGAGAACACTACATTTTTCTTGAAAAATTTGTCTACCATATGGGTTAAGATGGAGCTCCCTTCCTGGGAGGGGCTGCTACAAGGAACAGCTGGGAATGTGGCCAGTGGCCCCAGCAGACACTGACATGTTTCCTGTTTTGCAGCTGTATGGGGGCCTGTGTGCATTGAGTGGCTTTCCTGCAAGGGACCAGCCTCAGCAGCAGAGTTGGAGCAGGGAAGATTGAAGCTTGTATTAGGGTTTTCTCTTTTCTAAGAGCCTTTTTAGTAACGAATCTGCTCTTTGACCTTCTCTGTGAGCATTCTGCCTTCTCTCCCAATAGATGACTATCACCAAGGAAATAATTATTGAGCTCAGTATTGCCTAGAAAGCACAGAATCCCTTGGGTAACACAGTTGGCATAAGGATACAGGCATAATTTCAGCTAAAATATCAGAAGCAGAACACCTTTGAGGCCTAAAATCACCAATTTCTTCTGATTCCTTAGATGGATTTCATTCAAATAGATCATGAAGTCTGTCAGCTATATCCCTTCTTTAGAGACATCCTGAGTCATATTCAAAGTAAATCAGGCATAAGATTAAGCCCGTTACACATTAACTTCACACTCTGAACAATGCTAGAAGGATGTATGGGACCCAGAATAGAACACTGACCCTTTACCCTCCTTTCAGGACACACAGGTGGAGAGATAAGAGGCGCACAAAGCTGGGAGCTGCATCTCTAGGTGATGGGGCCCGCCCTCTGTTGTACAAGCAGGAATCAGACGTGGAAACAGTTCATTTTGTTCTTTCTGGAGGTCCTCTCCAATAGAGCTTGTCCTCGGGCCTAAGTGCCCTTTCCAGCTGTGAGGCAGGGTTTCTCAGGGTCACTCTACAACAGGAAGAAGCTGCTCTCTAGTGAGGTAGGTTCACAAGGCAAGTCACTAGATGACAGGTGCCAAAGAAACAGTGGAGAGTGCAGAGAACTAAGAGGCCTCTTTCTGTGGGGTAAGTGGGAGGATACACACGATCTCTTTCAGAGATATTTAAAGTAGAATTAGAAAATCATGGAAAACTCTAAAGTCTCCTTGTAATGTGTCCGTACAATTGAAAAGCGAGTAGTTTTTTTTTCCTTTGGGAAAGAAAGGTTTCTCTGGGACCCTATAAGTTACTTGACTGTGCAGAGGGCCAGCTGAACACTCAGACTACAATTTTGAGCCCTTTGTTTCCATGAGAATAGAGAAATGTGGGAGGAAGTGTCTGTGGAGCTCGAGAGATTCAGACAGAGGAGGGTTGAAGGGAAAGAAACAGGCACACAAGGGAAAGAAGGGGCTGAACGTTCAATAACTGCACCAGCCCTCTGAATGGAGTGGAGACCCAAACTTGCCTCTCAGCATGACTGTGGGCGTATACTCCACTCTTGTTGAGCTTATGTCCTCCTGACCAAGACAATTACATAACGTCCCATTTTTAGCCCACTAATGGGCTGCATTAATAGCCCTTTTTATTAGCTTTTTATGAAAGGATGATATGGCCCAGGCTTTTTAGTAGTTACTCAAATTGTCAAGTTGCTCATAAACCAAGACAAGTTAGAAATGGCTTTCCTCTCCTGAGCAGGTCAGACATGCCTACTGAAGAGGTGGCTATACAGTGGAGGGTGGCTGGGTTTTCCCTACTGTTTATTCACTTTTAATTCAATAGCCCTGGGGATAGAGAAGTTATGCAGTTCTTGACTTGGTAACCAGAGGCCAGCATTAGAAGCCAGGAGTTATTATTTAATGGAGCTTAATTATCATTCCTCTTCTAGAAATATATTCTAGTCCATTAATCTGCAAACTTCCTATTGCAATTGATTTCTCTTTAGGAGAAGAGAAAGTTTCTTCTTGCATTTGCAGGAACGAAGCAAGAGATTTCAGGAATTTAATGCTTAAGTTTTCGTTCTCTTTGGCTGAGAGGTTTAGGACAGAGTAGAACTGGGATTTGTGTAGTCAGAAATGATATGCTGGTGTGGGCTCAAAGGCAGTCTCTCAATGAAGTATATAATGCAGAGCTGACAGACCTTAGAGATGGTCTCATCTAGTTACCACATTTATAGCTGGGGATCAGAGAGGAAAAGCCTTATGTGTAGAGGAAGAGAGCTCCTAGACCCCAGACTGCCAGCTCCTTACCATTTTACACAGCTTCCTCCACCAGAAGTCAAGCACCCCCATTGTCTGGGCACTGCATCTAGGAAGCACGCAGCACACTTTTCCCCCTGTTGGTCTGGTACTATTCTCTCTCTCTCTCTCTCTCTCTCTCTCTCTCTCTCTTTCTCCTTCTCTCTCTCTGTCTCTTGTCTCTGTCTCTCTCTCTGTCTTTTTTACTGGGAATGAAACTCATGACCTCACACTTGCCAGGCCAGCGTTGTGCTTCTGAGCAATATCCTCAGACCCTATGGTACCATTTATTCCTTTCCCGTTTCCTCTCCTTTGTTTCTAGAGTTGGTCCTCCTCATCCTCCTGCATCCTTGCGGTCCATGTAGCAAGGATGAGGCAGGGTGCCATGGCTGAATCCACATCAAAGCACAAAGCAAAGACAAAACCCAGGAGCTTCCAGATATGGCTGGGATGCCTGTCCTTCATGCTTGCTGCCAGGACTGGCACTGAGTTTGAAAATGCTGGGCACTCACCATGGCTAAAACCTGCCACTTCATTCCCTTGCCCTGCTCTTTCTCTCAGTCATTTATGTGGCCATGTTGTGTTGATGCTGAGCAGGCAAAATACTGAATGATGAAGACCGCTGCCTTTCAATTCCAGACAAGCCCAGAAGTGAAGGCGAACAGCTACTCTGGCAGGAACCTCCCTCTTCCTAGGAAATGGATCCCACTTTTTCCATGACTAGGAAGAGGGCCACTGTAGTTTGGCAATGAGGTCAAGGTTTGCTCACTAGCCTTTAGGGGGTGGGTCTTGGAGGGAGGATATTAGGCCACTGGAATGTGCCCTTGAGGGGATGTTGGGAGCCTGGCACCTTGCTTCTCACCTGTCTTTGCTTCTCAGTTATTGTGAAATCAACAGTCTTCCTTTGCTGTGTGCTCCTGCTGCTGTGATATACAGCACTGCCAAAGGCCAGGAGTAAGTAGGTAGGTGACTATGGACTGTAACCTCTGGAGCTGTGAGTGAAAATAAGTCTTTTGTCCTTTTCAATTAGTTGTCTTAGGTATTTTCTCATACCCTGAGAAAACTAACACAAGACCATGGGCTATAACCTTTCAGAGAGGAGCAGTAGAGGCATAAGGTCCTGAGTGACCTGAATGTCCAAGGGACGTTCTTGGAAATAGGATGCAGATCCTGTCATATTTTTTTTTACTACACTTTAAAAAAATCAGCTGTCATCTCACTAGTGTAAGAAGAATTCCAAACTAATGGGATCTCCAATTGACTGAATTATTTAGGTATTATTAATATACTTGATGTTTTAAAGGTATCTTTTCAAAAAAGTTCAAGACATTATACAGAGACTTCAAGTTCTGTCATGAGAGGTAAAACAGATAATAAGAAAGTTATGTGGAAAGAACAGATGATTAAGAACATATTAATTCATGCTGTGCTCAACAAGGGCTTATGGAGAGCTTGCAACACCTCAGTACAAAATGCTGGCTCCTGAGAAGACAGAAAAATGTAAACTAGTATTTCCTCTTCATGAGCTGACAGTGAGGGAGAGATCCGTGGAGGCTTATGGGGTCAGGAAGAGCTTCACCAATGGAAATGAACCCAAGGTAGACCTTGAGGGTTGAAAAGCTCTGTATTAACATGAAGAGAGCAGGATCTCAGGCAGGGGAAAGGCAAGGATCCAAATCAGCTTTATTTTGATTTATTTCAGTCTTGATGAAGAAGGAGTATTGTAACAGGATATAACATGATAGGTAGGGTAGGGGCAGGGCATTGAACGGCATGAGAAAGACGAATGAAAGGAAGTGGGAGAAAGACTAAGCAAGGTTTAATTTAAACCTTCCAGCAAAGGAAGATCAAAAAAGAAAAAGAAAGTGCCTTTTTAGTCTGGCCCAACCAGCACAAAGTAGACACTGACACTCAAGCACAAAAGTGACCTTGGACCACAGTGTGCGTGTGTGTGCACGTGCGTGCTCACACGTGTGTTCGGGTGACACCAGGGGTGCCATCTCCCTGCAAGAGTTTGAAATCGGGACTGACAAGACAAGCTGGATAATTCTGCTTCGTTGTATCTTGAATTCTCCTCTCTGTGGTACAGGATCCCCTTGAAGCGTGACAGCCACGATGACTTCCAGATGTGCACCTCCTGTCTTCCAGCGGGCCAGGGTGGATGTGGTACACTCGGTGATGGAAACTGAAACCCTAGCCAGATGGACCGTGTCAGCATCAGCCGCACACACATCTGGCTCCAATACTGGCGGTGATAACCAGAACAAATGGCTGCTATTCCCACTGCCCTTGGCTTGCCAGCATCCAAGGGACACAGTCAGGACGGCATGGGGATGAGGCAGGTGTGTGGACTGGGTCATGCAGGCTAAGGACATCAGAGAGGGCAAGCTGGACCTGGGGCCCCAGAATCAAGCCCATTGACTGAGGTTTTGGTTCAGTTTTACTTTCCTCGGGCATCAGGTTGGGCATCAGGCTGGATCCTCCTGCTTCAGCCTCCTCAAGTACTGAGACTACAGGCTTATGCTGCCAGCCTGGCCTCTTCTCTGCTCTCTACCACTGAGATACACCCTTTCCTCCTCAGTCCATAAAGAGGGGTCACCAACAACAATGGCACAGGAGTAGATCTTTGTTGCTTTTATTCCTATGGTTCAATTTTCTAAATAAAACAAACAAAAAAAGAACACTAAAGCAGGATGGAGTATACACAGAGCTGGATGGGAAGGAAGAGGACCATACCCAGGTCTGCTGGCCTGCAGAGAGACACAGAGTGGCGCTGTGCGTCATCAGCGCCGCTTCCCTTCGCCCGTTGGCTCCTTACAACACGTGTCATGCATTTAAAGTGGCCGTGCAATTGGATTTGGGTCCTGATTCTGATGCCAGCCGTGAGCCTGGTGGTGTGGGACATAGTTTTGTTTCCTCCATTATAAATTGGGGTGATTTTTTTTTTTTTTTTTTTTTTTTGTCTTTTTGAGACAGGGTCTCACCAGCAGTTCTGGCTGGCCTTGAGCTCACTTTTGTAGCCCAGGCTGGTCTCGAACTCACACCAATCCTCCTGCCTCAGCCTCCCAAGTGCTGGGATTACAGGCGTGAGCCACTGCGCCTGGCTTCCTGCGTGATTTTTAAAAGAATCTGCATATGATTCTCGGACACTGAAAGTTTGCAAAAAGAAGTGAATTAGGGATGGAACGAGAACCCAGCTTTGTCATGAAGTGCAGTTGTGTGCTACTACTCTGAACAACTGACTCTGGTAAATAGAACATGTAACTTAGCTTTTTTTTTTTTTTTTTTTTTTTTTTGGTGGGACTGGAGTTTGAACTCACAACCTTGCACTTGCCAGGCAGGCATTTGTGCCATGGAGCTATCTCCCTGGCCCCAAACTTGGCTTTGATGGGTGTTATGGTTTGTATCTAGTTGTCTCCCCAAAGCCTCATGTAAATCATGGGGCTGTCAAGCTCGTGGCTCAAGGGGCGGGGCCAGAGGCCCAGGGCGGGGCTTAAGGGGCAGCGTCAGAGCAGCAACAGTATGCTCCTCGCCCCTCCTCCACCTGGTGGCCTCTCTTAGAGCTATGGAGCAGATCATCACGGACATGGCAGTGCCCCAGTGTCTCCTCCAGATCCTATAAAGCGAGGGCAATGCCTTGAAACCTCCAGTAACTGTGAGCTAAATAAACGTTTCCCTTTTTAAGCTTGTGTGTCAGGTATTTGTCCCAGCGACAAGTTACTAAGACAATGGGTATGATGTTCTACATATGCGTGGTTCGTTTTATTAACTTTACATAAAAGAGCACACTGAGGCTCGGAGTGACTGACCCGCCCCAAGGCTGCCTTATGCTCACATTGTCAGTCACCTGGCTGCGTTTCTTTCCTCCTGCCTTCAGTTTTAAGGTCAGAGTAGTGTTGCTCCCAGCCTGTGGCCCCTGAAGACGAAGGGGCCTCAGCTTTGAGTCACTGAGGCTCGCTCAGGGGCTCCCCTGCTACCCCCGCAGATCTTCAGCCAGGAGCCAGCAGCCAAGGACGTGTGGGCAGTGAGCAGTCTCTGCTCTCACCGCACCTCTTCCCTCCATTTTTGTTCTCTCTGGCTTTCTTCCTTTCCGCTTGTCTTTTCTCCAAGAAGATCCTCCTTTTGTTTGCACTTCTCTGTGAAAGCTGGTCTATCTTTTCCCATCACTTTCCCTTGTAAATTTACCCACCAGGGTAAACTTCTGGGTCATGCCCTCTCTATTCTCTTCGTTTTGTCTTGTCTTGCTTTCCACAGTCCTGGGGATGGAAGCAGGGCCTCCTGAATTCTAGGCACACTCTCTCCCTCTGAGCTACACCCCTAGCCCTTTTTATCTGTTCTCTTAGTTAATGGAGCCAGCACATTTTCCCCTGTCATCATTCTTTTTTTTTTAATCAATTTGATCAAAGTGATGTTTAAGATATTTAAAAGTTGAACATTACTTCTAAGACTGCCACAATAACAAAGTAATAATCCCTTGACCACTCGTGATCACTACCAGCTGTGTATGTCTTTCTCAATATTTATGTCCTTCCTTAGAAAGGGCATGCTTATCCTGCTTTTGTTGGTTTACAGATTTGAGATACTGTCTTTTAGCTTCCTGTCATGGCAAGTGAGACTATGTAACATAGTTGAGAGCATGGACACTGGAGGAAGTGACCTGGGCTTGTCCTGGGTCCAGTACTTACTGACGTGGGACCTTACAGAAGATGCTTTACTGCTGTGTATCTCAGTTTCCTTGCTTGAAAGTGGATTCTACAGTATTTACCTAAGACAGTGACAATGAGTGTTATAAGTGGAATATACAATGAGTGTAGGATAATGTCTGGCATATTGTAAGTGCTGTATAAATATACAGTACTATTAGCATCATCAAATTGATCTGCATACATTTTTTTCTCCATGTGTCTTCCCAAAATAGTTTTGTCATCATTTTTGGTTAAACCAATATCAAATATTTACATTATGACTATGTAAATATTATTCCCAGGTAAGTCACATAGAAACCTATAATTATGTTTCCTTTCTCATCCAACCTTTTGTTTTCCCTGGAATGAAGACAATTCTGTTTTTGTCTTTTGTTTAGTTTTCCAGGTACCTGTTATTAATTTTATCCATAAAATCTGTCCATGCATTCAAATGCAGGTATGCTCTTGGTATTGTTATTTTCCTTGGCAACCTCTCCTGGGTCTTTTGAGGTCTCCTATTCCCTGATGAATAGGACATTCTGGGAGTTCCTTCAACAACATCTTGGCATTTATCTCTTGATGCCTAAATTATACATGTGATGGAAACTGCTGGTTATTCTCTCAAATCCACACTTTCCGTTTTCCATTGTAATAGAATAGTAGCTAATGTCTGGTCACCTAACCAAAGACTTTGTTTCCCAATTCACTCCTAAAGTTAAGGGTTACCACATGAGTCAGTTTTGCCAAGTGAATGCAATTGGAAGCAATGCATGCCATTTCCTGGCCTGCTCCACAAAAACCTCTACACTTTTTCCATCTGGTGAGTTGGAACATGAAAATGTCTTCAGTCAAACTGTGATCATACACAAAACGACAATTTCTGAAGATAATCATTCTCAGACTTCAAATATTAGAGTCACACAGAAGTCTTGTTAAAACATAGATTTCTAGGCTTAATCCCTCAAGTCTCTAATTCATTTGATCTGATGTTGGGACATGAAAGTTTGCATTCCTAACAAATTCCCAAGTAATGTTGATGTTACTAGCTAGGGAATTACATTGTAACAATCACTATCCTAAGAGTGGCACAAACACAGGATAACAGTCATTCACTGCTCCTGGAACGACTAAGTGAAGCGGAATTGCCCTGCTTCCTGGAATACAGTATTTACTCCAGGTCATATGAGAAAAATACCAAGTTTACATATTCATTAACTACTTAATTATTTGGGGGTTTCCAGATTACAGTAGTCATAATAGTTAATACCACTGAAAACAAAACAAAACACCACAAGAGAGAAATTTTCTGTTATGATAAAGGAAGATAAAGTTGGGGACAGGGGATGATACAGTCACGACACAGTTACTGAGCATTCTAGGGACCAACATAGGCAGGATACTGGGTCTTTGCCTGCTACCCACTAAAAGCATGATTTGTATTTTCTCCTGGCACAAGCAAGGACTTAAAAGCCATTTTTGCAGTGAACCATGGCCCTTGAGCCTAAAGACGTCCAATAAGTCGTGTAAACAGAATAAAGCTTGACTCGCATTTTGTGTCCGTTGTTCCTATAAATCTTGAGTCAGATTTCTTCTCAGCTCTGCACAGTGCTCTGTTGATCACTTAGGGAGTATCTGTCTAGGAGCTGCTCAGACAGAGTTGATTAACCCTGAGTGTACATGATCTCATTCCCCTTCAAACTGAGGACACCAAGGTACAAGGATTATATGGACATTCAGCTACACTCAGAAGGTTTAGGATCCATTGTCCTAAACCTGTGGTTATTTGAATTCCAGGAAAGGCAGAGCTCCACATGACTGCAGTCATCACAGAGACAGTTGTTTTCTGAGAACAAAAACCATAGCTCAGCCATAGGGCTTCCAGAAATATGACACCAGGACTGAGTTAGTGATCAACTGGATTCCAACCCACCAGCTAATTCTTAAAAGCCTGCCTTCCACTTTGGTGTCAGAGCAGTCTGAACCACTATATGAGAGTATGCCCACTCTAGCTACCTAAAGTGAAATGCTTTCCTATCTTCCTTCTCACATTCCAGTTATAGTGACCAAATCATGATCTTGGTTCATGAACTTGATCTTTTCCATAATTTTTGTCACAAATGGAATTGGATGAGAATCAAATAAAATTCAATGTTTCAGTTCAATGTTGACTTTATGGGGACATTTGATTTCATTCTCATCCAATTCACTGTGTAACCAGAATCATGGAGTTTGTGAATTGAGCCACCACTATAAAGGTTTTTTTCCGTAAAACAAATTTTTATGCCCTTGTATTAACAAAGCACCTTGATCACTAGCTTTTGGGGAAAAGGAGAGCATTCCTTGAGACCGTTTATCATGTTGGTATCCTTGACTGATAACTTGGCTGGGTATAGAATTCTGGGTTACATTCTAATTTTCTTAGGATTTCTACATTGTCTTCATTTAACATCAGGACTGTTCATCTTTTATAAGCAATGTGTATTTTTATTTTTAAGTCTCTTCTCAGAAACTTTTGTGAGCTGGGGAGATAGCTCAGCAGCATAAGCAGTACCTGCCTGGCAAGTGCAAGGTCTTGAGTTTGACACCTGACACAAAATAAAACTTTTGTGATTTTCTTATGCCTGGCTATATATAAAGTTATAAGTGCTGGGCGTGGTGGCGCAAGCCTGTAATCCCAGCACTCGGGAGGCTGAGGCAGGAGGATTGGTGTGAGTTCGAGACCAGCCTGGGCTACAAAAGTGAGCTCAAGGCCAGCCTGAACTGCATAGTGAGACCCTGTCTCAAAAAGACAAAAAAATAAAATAAAATAAAATAAAAATAAAGTTATAGTATGATGTATCTGAGGTGTACCTTTTCTCCTTTGTTATGTTTTTTCACTCCAGTTCAGTTCCAATGTTTGGTTCTCTCTGGCATCTGTCTCAATTCTTTAATCTTCTATGTCAATAACAATATTCCCTTTCTATTTTTTTCCTCTAAGTTTATTGTCAGTTTTTACTTTCTGAGAGATTTCCTCAACTACCTTTCAAAGGAAAAGTTGATTCCCCCACTCCTTTATTTAACAGCTCAGAGTATTTGTTTGGTCTTCTAATTTCTTAGTGTTTTGTTCTTGTTTCATAAATACAATTTTTATTTATTTATTTATTTATTTTTGTGGTACTGGGGATTGACTTCAGGACCCTGTGCTTGCCAGGTAAGTGTTTATTCTGCTGAGCTATCTCCTTTGCCCAATACAATTTTAAAAAATATTTTCTCCTGTTATCTGCACTTTCCCTACATTCCTCTTTTTGGGTAGTTTGGTTTCTGTTGATGTGTTTCATGTTACGAGCTTTTCTCAAAAATCTTGTGATTTTTGTCTGTATGAAGTGGGTCAGAAACTGACATTTTGTCACTTGATAGCGTTCTCCACAGCTTATGTGGCAGCTGTTTCATTGAGGGACATTCTCTAGTTTTCTTTCCTGGGCACATCAGTTACTTAAAGAATCCTCCAGGCTCCTGTATGGGAGCAGGGACAGGTATGGTGGGAGGGCATGTGAGCCTGCTTGCCAGTATTCTGGGAGCAAGCTGAGGAAGTGGGTTGGAATCTCAGCCAGAGTAGGCATGCCACCTGTGTATGTAAACACACTCCTGTTATTAAGGTGGCACATTCTACCTTTGGCAATGCCTCACATTCCTGACCCAGAGGCTGTTTGTGAAGTCTCTCCAGAGGCCACATTTTCTTCTTATTTGGGACTATGGAGGGCATCTAGAGGGTCTAGCTGCTGCTTTCAAAGTCAGTCATGGAAAGGCTGGTGAAATAGCTCAGTGGATGAAAGCACCTGCAAGCAGGTGCAGGGGCCTGGGGTTCAATCCCCCAGGACTGCCATGCTGGCCCCACCCCTGAGATGTACTGAGACAGCAATTGGGTATGGTGGTGTGCGCCCATAATCCCAGCTCTTGGGAGGCTGTAAATAGGCGGATCACTATGAATCTGATCTAGCAGTGAAACCCTGAACACCCTGTAGAACCTTCCCTAAAAAAAAAAAAAAAAAAATTCAGTCATGGAGTTTAAGTCATGGCATGAATTTAGCCTCCACTGATTCACTAAGTCAGTTTTTACTTATCTGGTCTGCTTTTCACCTCTCAAAATTCTATTCATGCCTTTTTGCTATTGCCATCTCCTATTCTAGTCTCCTTAACATCATGGGTTTATGCTTCTTTAGTTGCTTATTATCATTTTAGTGACTTTCAGCAGGGGAAAGAAATAAGAAACATCTGCCCATATTTTCCTTGAAGTTTCCATCTCTTCTAAGTAAAAATGAAAACATGGGAATATTTAAAATGTCCAAACTACATTAGTAGTTGTCTCCATGTGGTGGCATTGTATTTTTTCTTGTCCCCATGTTATTCTTTTTTTTTTTTTTTTTCTTGTTTCAGAACCTTTGTTTGTTTATTCACTCATTTTTATGGCTGGCTCAATCCACCCTGAGGACAGGGCTGGCGCAGCATGTGGTGCCGGGGATCGAACCGCGGTCCCTGAAGCCGCCTAAGCTTTCTCAAGCAGGGGCTTTAGACCACTGAGCCATCCCGCCGGGCCCCTCCATGTTATTCTTTTTAGGACATTTTAATTGTATTTCTTTTGGTTCTAATTCTAAGAATTCATCTTAAGGCAACAATCAGTGATGTGCGCATGGAACTTCTACAAAGCAATTCCTCACTGGGTATTTTTACTACCAAAAATGAAAACAATCCAATTGTTCAATGAGAAGATTGGGTCAATACATAAAGGTACCTTCATGGAATGGCATGCAGCACTAAAACTGAAGTTTTTGGGGTGGGGAGATAACTTGGAGGCCTAAGTGCCTGCCTGGTAAGTGCAAAGGCCTGGGTTCAATCTCCGGTGCTGTATGCCATGCCCATTCCAGAATCCCAGATGTGCCATGCCAGCCACTGAAACCAGGTGTGGGGCCACATGCCTGTAATCCCACTGCTGAGGAGCTTGAGACAGGAGGATCACTATGAGTCTGAGCTGCATAGTGAGACCCTGTATCAAATAAATAATAAAGTTGGGTGTGGTAGTGCACGCCTATAATCCCAGCACCTGGGAGGCTGAAAACAGGAGGATCACTACAAGTCAGATCTAGTCAGTGAGACCCTGTAGATCCTGTACTAAATACATCAAAAAATTAAAAAAATAAAAGACCATCAAAAATGTACATAAAGTATACTCCTTTCCCAAGAATGTAAATAATATATACCTAAATAATGATAATTTATTCATACATGTTAATACTTAGTAACAACACTTAGGACTTGCCTAGTGATGTGAGAAGCCCCTTTTGTGGATCATTTTGCATTGGTATGATGTTAATGCTATTATTATTTCCATTTTTTTATAGATGGAGAAACCGAGGCCCAGAGAAATCACATCAATGATGCACAGAGCCCTGGTTCACACCCTAGCCTCCTGCCTTAGGTCCACCTGCCTAGCTATAACTATATGTTCCAAAATATTAGAAGGTTGGTGGTATTTCAAGTGACCTTTGTTCTTCTTGTGTGCTTGGGAGAGTAGAGAAATAGGATAGGAAGAGTTTGGCCTTTGCTGCAACATTTTCTTTGCAATTAATCAGTGGAATGTTCCTGCTCTCTCCACTTATAAATTTTGTTGTGGACATCTGGGAGTTAAATAAATTTGTCTCTAATATATGCTTATGGGCAGTGCTTTTTTTGTGCTTATCACAGATCATTAGATGGAAAGTCATTGGAGGGTATAAGCATTCTCATATTTCATTAGAAAACAAACCATATAAGCAGAAATCAGAGCACCAAAAAGACAAAAAAAAAAAAAAAGCCCAACTTCTTTGGAGTTGGATTCTTTCATTCTTTCAACTGAAGTTCCAGAATTCAGTTTGCTGTAGTACCACTGGCTTTTTCTCCTCAGCCATCTCCTTTGCTGTGTTTTCTCATCCAACCTAGTAGGGAGTAGTTCACGAGCTCTCCTTGAAGCCACTGACTGGCCTGTTGACTCTTGTCCCATGCAGTTCTCTGAGAAACCAATGCTGCTGTTCCTTCCCCTCCCTAAGATTTGCACTTAGAGCCTGCAGAGCTGGCCTAGCCTTCATGCCACAGTCCAGTCCAGGCACTCCCAGAAATACCTGTGAGATATTATTGTACCTGCCATTCCTGAGTGAACTCTGAGGGTCTCAGATAAATCTGACTAAAAATCCTCCCGGATTTATAGAGTCCATCCCTGTTCTCACCCTGTGCTGCTTGACAAGATCATTAAGATGCAGCAGGTGTTCAATATTGTTTTGCTATAAAACTAAATGGGCTTAAAGTGTTCAGAGAGAATGCATCCCTGTCAGAGCAGGAAAGAGTAAAGATATTCTGGTTTGGCTCCAGTCCCATTTCTCCAAGCTCCACACATTAAAAATGGTGTTTTTTTTTTTTCTTTCTTTTAAAAAAATGTTCCCTCTGTAATGGTTGCCTCTGATTAATATCCTTATGCTCTCTGAGACCTAGAAAGTGGTTTAGTTTTCCTAGGACACATTAACAATAGCGTGATTTACAGAGCAATTCATTGGAGCCAGGGGGCAATGTAATATAACAAAGCATTTTTCACAGGCACTCTCCCTGTAGTTGCCACAAATGCTAAACCACTGATAGGAGAAGCTGAGGTGCAGGCAACACAGGAACCAAGGTAAATTCACAGAGAGCACAAAAAGTCCAGGCTTCTAAAGGTCACTGGGAAAAAGCAGAGAAATGGTAGGCACCCATTAACCTTAGATAAACCCAAGGCAAGTGAAAAGCAGGGGGGAGTGGGGTGGGGCTGTCTTGCTGATTCCAACCTGAGATACTGGTGTTGCCGCTTAGCCTGTCAAACAGTGCCCGTGATTGGCACCAGCACTGGACTCCTGACGTCGTCTCAAATCACAGGCAGTCGTATCATTGAGTACTAAGAAACAGACTAGACTTAGATCTGGTGTGTTCTGGTAACATTGTGCCCAGCAAGTGGCCCTGTCACTGTTCCACAGAGGAGACAACTTCCCTTTTCAGAACCAGTATACAGCTCATGAGAAATTGAAGCAGAAGCTCTGCTTGTTAGGAACCATTCCCTCTTGGAGCTCCCACCTGGAAGACCACACACTACCAGCCCCAGGTGTCCAGAACAAAGCTTCCAACAGCCTCATGAGTTATTGGGCAGCTCAGCACAGGGTAGGCTTGATCACTGGCCTCAGCTAAGTGCAGCAGGAGGCCCCCATGCCTAGAACAAGAGCTGGCCTTCTTTCCTCGGCAGGGATAAGCAGCTGCCTATGGAGTTTTACTCTGGATTTGACCGATGATTCATCTGACCAAGTTTTTCCTTGCTGACTCCTGAAATTCCCAGACTTACAAAGAGGAGGCTTTGAAGAGGGCCTCTAAGTCAGTTAGTTGGTGAATACCTCTTGATTAAACAACCACCATGTGTCTAGCATCAGGCTTGCTGCTGTGGTCCCTTACAAATAAAGGAAGACATATGGTTTTTTTCTCCTAAGGAGCCTATAGTCTGGCTGGGAAAGCCATATAAGTGTGTGGCGAATGATAAAGTGCTGAACTGTGTTGCACGGAGTCTCAGCACAATTGAAGATGTATTACAAGTGGTGAGTTGCGTGTGAAGTGTTTAAGAATGGAATGAAATGCTGGGTTCCCTGGAGATCAAAATACAGACATCATGGGTTCACAAGGTTTCCTGCGCTGTGACGAAGTTAGAATAAACAACGGAAGAAAGGCTCAGGTTGGACTGTCTTTCCTTCTGGCACTTAGCAAGAACTTCCAGAGCATGTAGCCATCCTCCAAGACAGCCCAAAGATCCCTGCCCCTTCTCTCATACCATGAAGAACCGTGTTACCAATAGAAAATGACAGAAATGATGGCATGTATTTCTGAGATTAAACTGTACTCCAGTTGCCACCTGTCTCTCTGCTTCTCTGTCTCCCTCTCTTCTGTGTCTGGGCAAAGCCAACCATTATGTACAACTCCTGGGAGAGCAGCTGAATGGAGAACTGGCCAGCAGCATGAGTACAACTTCACAAGAGGCCTTGAGCCAGAACCACATAGGTAGGCTGCTGCTGAGTTGTTGACCCCCAGGAGCTAAGTGGGATAATACCGTTTGTTGTTTCAGGTCACTATCAAGGGAGCCCTGTTCCATTCTGGGCCACCCCAGCTTTAGCTCAGGCTGCTTTTTGTCCTCTTTAGGCTTAGTGAACCAGGGCATCTTATTCTAAGGCAGTGGTTCTCAACCTTTCTAATGCCGTGACCCCACAATACAGTTCCTCATGTTGCAGTGACCCCAAACCAAAAAATAATTTTGGTGGCTACTTCAAAACTGTAATTTTGCTACAGTTATGATTCGGAATGGCTTTAGGCAACCCCTGTGTTTTGGTCATTCGACCCCGACCGGGGTCGTGACCTACAGGTTGAGTACCACTGTTCTAAGGCTTTTTGACCTGGGATCAGATTCACACTTGCTCTTGCTTCCTTCTTTTCTTTCTTTCTTTCTTTCTTTCTTTCTTTCTTTCTTTCTTTCTTTCTTTCTTTCTTTCTTTCTTTCTCTCTCTCTCTCTCTCTCTCTCTCTCATTTGGTACAGAGTCTCACTACATAGCTTGAACTCATAGTAATCTTCCTGCTTTCAGCCTCCCGAGAGCTGGGATTATAGGCATGTACCACCACGCCTGGTCTAGGTGACTGGCTCAGCATGCCCCAGGGGTGGGTCTGTTGTAATGTTATGTGTGGCTGCCGAAAAGAACAAGAGAAGATCTGATAAAGGTAGCTCAGAGGACTCACTGAGATAAGGCCCTCAGTGAGCCACGAACCCCTGAAACAAGTCAGCTTTATTTAGAGTAGTCAGCATGATCTCGTGCACAATCATTTCAGCAAAGGAGGACCACATGGTCAGTCACAAATGTGACCACGATCTTCATTAACTTCCATCCCTTTCCTATCATAGGGTTCATTAAGGGGCCAACCAATAGCATTCCAAGAAAGAGAGAAAGCAACAAACAGAGAGCTCACAGATGAAGCTGCCATACCACAGCTGCCCCCAGGCCCCGTTTTTTACACTCCGCCTCTTGAAACGATAGTCAGGCTATGTGGGCCTGTGTGGCATTTGGTGCTGGGGATCAAACCCCAGTTCCTGTGCTTGCCTAAGCAGATGCTTAGGAGGTTTTATTCTTTTTTTTTTTTTTTTTGGTGTCGAGGACCAAACCCAGGGCTTCCAGCTCTCTAGGCAAGCATTCTACCACTGAGCCAAATCCTCAGCCCCCTAAGCAGATGCTTAATCTGCTGAGCCATCTCACTGACCCCACACCTGCTCTTTCTAAGCCAGAGTCATCAAAAACCCTTTCAGTGATGGAATGAGCTTGTGCCACCACTCTGGGTTTTTAGTAGGGATTTCCCTTGAAGGAGGTTAGAGCGGTGGTCCTCTGAATGGTGCCACTGAAGATGTTTAGGCTTGAGTCTTTAGCCTGGTGGCTGGACATGACCTGTCTGTTGTCTTCCATGTGGTTGGTAAAAACCACCAGTTTGAAAACATCTGTAAAGGAGTGGTGTCCCTACCCTTTCTGAAGCAGAGGACGGAGCGTGAGTTGCTACTCCACCGCCCCTGTGGTGGCATCTGCAGGGGAGAGAATGGCCCTCATCAGGAGTCATGAAGCTTCCCACAGACATTCTGGTGAAATCCTGTCATTAGCAAAGCCCTTGCTAAACACATAGTCTTCTTGTGGCCAGAGCTAAGAGCCAGTGGTGTTCTCAAAGTGACTCCGCTTTGCCAGGGCTTGTCATCCTTTGGGAGAGCAGCAAAGAAACAGGTTAGGAAAACCCAGTGGACCCTGAGGGAGCAAGAGGAGAAATGGTTCTGTATCAAAATCTCTCCTTCATGATCGCTCTGATCACAGTTACCTTCTCACACTGTCATTTTCTGCTTTAATGAGAAGCAACTCCATCATTCAGTTTTCCAAGGACAAGGGAGGAAATTGCTTTGGAACCCCACAAATCTCTCTCCCCATATTCAGTCATCATGTCTGGAAGGGAACCCTCCCATTGCTCCAGTTCTCCTATGCTTCATTCTCACTCTAGTTGCTCTAGCTTTGGCCTTGGCATGTCTTGTCTGGAATATCACAGATGCCTTATATCTGAGGACCAGAATTTTCTTTGCAAGGCAAAGATCTGGTAATGAAATATTTCTGCCAAAAAAGTCATCCAGAGGGTAAAATGTAGGCTCTTAAACATACTAGGTGAACTTCTGGTTCCATTGCTAAAAAACTAAAATAGGTTTTATGAAAGAAAACAGATTAGTGAGTTTTTGTTGTTGTTGTTGTTGTTGTCATTGTTTTTGGGGTTTTTTTGGTGGTACTGGAGATTGAACTCAGGGCCTTATGTTTGCCAGACATGTGCTTACACCACTGAGCTATCTCCCCAGCCCTAGAGAGATTTTTGACCAGGTACAATGATGGAATGAATGTTTTCCTCTGTGTGTGTGTGTGTGTGTGTGTGTGTGTCCTGCTTCGAAGCGTAAAGAGCTTAACTTCTATTCTGATTCTATCGCTTATTAAATTACCTAAGCCCCAGATACCAATTTTGTAAAATGAGATAATTCTTATTTGACAAAGGCCAGCAGAGAGAAGGCAAAGTACAGATAGTTGTTGAATGAGTTTACTTATTATGTATAATCTCTCATATGTGGTAGTGGTGTTAGAGAGAGTTACTTATTTGATGACAGTTGTTTTACTGTGGTGCTGGAGATGGCACCCAGGGCCTCAGGCATGCTGGGCAAATACTCTGACCCTAAACTGCAACCCATCCCCACTTTCTTAATTGCTATGGTATTGTTGTTGTTGTTTTTTGTTTTGCAATACAATGGCTAAACCCCCAGAGTGCTCCACCAGTGAGCTGCATCACTAATCCTTTCCATTTTTTTATTTGGAGATAGTCTTACTCAGTTGATCAGTCTGGCCTCAAACTTGTGATCTTTCTGCTTTAGCCTTATAGCTGTTATTGGATAATAGCTTATGTATTCTAATCTCCATCTTTCCATGGATATTTAAGCATGGCAGTCATTCTTGTCCTTGGTGATTTCTTTCCATATTATAATCTTTTCTGTCTGCTCCTAGTGAGATGTTTCTGTTTGCTACATCTTACACATTTTTTTTTCTTGTAGGTTTACCAAAATCTTTTTGACAAGTGAGCCTGTCTGCCTGGGTATTATCAGGTCACTCAAACCTTTTACTTTCTCATAATAGTTCACATACTTCATTCTTTGTGATTTGATGAAACTATTCTGAATCCATCCCTATAGTAATTTTTTGGATCTCCTTCTGTTGTGTTAAATCCCTAAAGAAAGGGCTGTCACATTCTTTCTCAGTCTTTAGCCAAGCAAAGCAATTGGCAAAGCTTCATATGATTAATATCTCTCACAGCCCCACCTGAGACAATTAAATTTTATGCCTTCAAAATAGTATGAATCAAGAAGGAAAGAAATTAATGTATGTGTGCAAGGAATTCCACCTCTTTCTGTAGTTCCTTCTATATTCATATAGGATTTTCTGATTGCAAACAATAAAAACTAATAGCTAACTTAAGCAAAGGGGAATGAATTACAGAGATTTTGATGAGGTATAATGATGGAATAAATGTCTCTGTCTCTGTCTTTGTGTGTGTGCCTCCGAGTGTGTGTGTGTGTGTGTGTGTGTGTGTGTGTGTGTGTGTGCATGCCCTTCTTCAAAATGAAGTGTCACATCTTCCAAATTCTAGCAAATTTTAGTATTCTCAGCAGGGTCTGGCTTACTCCAAGTACCCAATCTGTAGGGTTTTCTTTTCTTTTCTTTTTAAAGAATTATTTTATTTTATTTTATGTTATTTTATTTTATTTTTCTTGTTTCAGAACTTTTGTTTGTTTATTTATTTACTTTTATGGCCAGCTCAGCCTGCCCTGAGGGCAGGGCTGGCATAGCATGTGGTGCCCAGGATCAAACCGTGGTCCCTGCAGCTGCCTAAGCTTTCCTAAGCAGGCGCTTCAGACCACTGAGCCGTCCTGCCGGGCCCCTGTAGGGTTTTCTTAGGAGTGGTAAATGGATGCTGGATGATGGGACATAACCCTTACCCATGCCAACAGTACACAAAAGCCTTCAGGGTCTGACTTGCAGCTGTTCCCCTTCTCTTCATATGCTCTGGTCTCGTAATACTCGAGTTCTCACTCCTATTAGGCCCCGGCAACCACGGTCTACTTTCTGCCTCTGTGAGTTTGACAGTTCCATGCCCTTGGGCTCTGTTACTTTATTCCCTCTCCTTCACATTTCTTTCCAATTCCTCCCCTTAGAAGTTCTATTCATCCTTCAAAAGTCAAATATCATTTCAAGAAAGGTATACAAATGGCCAATAAAAATAGCATAAGATGCTCAAAAATATGAATCATATGGGAATGCAACTCAAACCCATAATGAGATATCACCTTGTGTCCATAGGACGGAGCTCAGTGGTGGAGCTCTTGCCTACTACCTGCAAGGTGCTGGGTTTGTTCCCCATCCCTGAAGAAACAAAACAAAAGGCCAAAAGCAAAACCAGAAAATAATAATGTTGAGAAAGACAGGAAGAAATTAAACTTTTGTGCCCTGTTGGTAGAAATGTAAAACAGTGTGGCCTCTGTGGAAGACACAGTAGTTTCTCAAAAAATAAAAACATAAAATTATCATATGTTCAGCAGTTCTACTTCTGGATATGTATATTTAAAAGAATTGAAACAAGGTCTTGAAGATGTGTTTGCGCACCTGTACTCATAGTAGCAAAAGTTAAAAGGTAGAAGTAACCCAGCGTCTTTCAGCAGATGAACAGATAATAGAATGTGGTACGTGCAAACAAGAGTTAGGAAAGCACTCTTGACACATGCTCAAGTGTGGCAGTCAGCCACTAAGAGATAGGTACTCTGTGAGTCCATCTCCACCAGTACCTAAAGCAGCCAAACTCACAGAGGCAGAAAGCAGCAGGTGGTTGCCAGGGCCTGATAAGAGTGAGAACTGGAGGGCCTGGCGGGATGGCTCGGTGGCCTAAAGCCCCTGCTTGGGAAAGCTTGGGCGGCTTCAGGGACCGCGGTTCGATCCCCGACACCACATGCTGTGCGAGCCCTGCCCTCGGGGTGGGCTGAGCTGGCCATAAAAATGAGTAAATAAACAAACAAAGGTTCTGAAACAGGAAAAAAAATAAATAAAATAAAAAATTCTTTTAAAAAAAAAGAGTGAGAACTGGAGAGCTGACATTCAGTGGGTGCACAGTTTTGGTTTTGCAAGATCAAAGAGCTGTGTAGATGGACAGTGGTGATGGGTGCATGACTGTTTGACTGTACGTGATGCCCCTGAACTGTACAATTATGTGGTCAAGGTAGCAAATTCTATGTCATGCTTATTTTAACACAGTAAAATAATAAAAATTTGGACTGGTCATTTCCTGTTTCTCTGCAGTTTACCCCAGCTTTGTGTGGTGGCTATTACCTGGCTTTGGTTTCTAGTCTGCAGAGGGCAAGGGGATGGGAACCCCACCCATGACCCAGCCAACCACTGCTTCCAGAGCCTCCCTCACCCAAGGCACATCAAGTGGCTGAGGTGCAGGTATTTAAGTGGTGTTGAGAGACAGGTCTACAGATGAAACTTGCTATTCTCAGTTGCACCAGCAACACATTTCTAGGAGAGTATCTCCTCACTGTGTTTGACAACTATTGTGACATGGTAGATGGAAAACCAGTGAATCTGGGCTTATGAGATACAGGTAGTTAAGATTATGATGGATTACATCCCCTTTCCTATCCAGCAACAGGTGTTCTTACTTTGTTTTTCCTTGTGATTCTTGTATCCTTTGAGAATGTCCATGCAAAGTGGTATCTGGAAGTGAGACACCACTGTTCCAAAACTCCCATCATCCTTGTGAGCATAAGACTTGGTCTTAGGGATGATAAAGACACTACAGGGAACCTGAAGGAGAAGCTGACTCCTGTCCCTACACAAGGGCTTGGCCATGGCTAAGCAGATCAGTGCTATACAATACCTGGCTGTTTGGTTCTCCCCAGTGATGTCATCAAGATCACTGTCTTGATGTGATGTCTCCTCAAGATGATGTTTGATGAAGTTCTGTGAGCAGTTCTCAGCACCTCCTGTCAAGCAGAGGAAGAGAGGAGAAAATTTCTGCTGTTGTAAATGTCTAAGTCCTTAGTTCTTGGTCCTGACCCTTAGAAACTTTGTTCACTTTGCTCAACAAATAGTAGAACCTTTGTACTAAATTCCAGATTAATTTTTCAATAAAACAATTTTTTAACCAATCAGGAATTTTCAGGTTTTAAGATTAAGAATGTTTTAAATATAAGATTTTAGCTTGGGAAATATCTCAACAGCATAAATGCTTGTCTGGCAAGTATAAGGTTCTGAGTTCAATCCTGGCACACACAATAGAGGTCAAACTCACTTCATATTAAAATTTAGTCCTAAGATGAGAAAAAAATAAATATGTAAAAATTCCCACACAACATTTGTAAGCTATTGCATAATGAAATTGCCGTCTATCCTTACATATATAGTAAACAATA
>PVJA010013259.1:0-50003 GCA_004027025.1 Myocastor coypus | reverse complement strand
TCTTCTTCTTCTTCTTCTTCTTCTTCTTCTTCTTCTTCTTCTTCTTCTTCTTCTTCTTCTTCTTCTTCTTCTTCTTCTTCTTCTTCTTCTTCTTCTTCTTCTTCTTCTTCTTCTTCTTCTTCTTCTTCTTCTTCTTCTTCTTCTTCTTCTTCTTCTTCTTCTTCTTCTTCTTCTTCTTCTTCTTCTCCTTCTTCTTCCTTCTCTTCTTCTATTTTTAGAGAACTAACTCTCCAATTCATTAATCCTTTTTATTGGCTTATTAGTCACCATTGCATTACTTTTTACTCTGATCTTTATAATTTCCTCCATTGTGTGGGCTGTGTCTTATCTTGCTAATTTTTTAGAAGATGGGGAGCAGCATTAGGTTGCTTATACATGCTTATTTTGTTTTCCTATTTCATTCAGTTGTAGATATTGTTCAGTGCTTTGCTTTCATCTGGGACATACTGAATGTTCAGGAAGGCATTATATAATTTTCGTGCCTTTATGAAGCTTTGTGGTCTCTTTTGCTAATATTTTCCAATTTTGTTGAACCATGATTAATTAGTACGAATGGGCTAATTGGAATTCCTTTTCATTTACATAGGCATGTTCTATAAGCTAGTACATGGTCTATCTTAGATTATGTTCCATGTGCAATTGAGGAGAATAGGTCCTAGTGTTAGGATACTGAAAGTATCTATTAAGTCTATTTGTTCACAGGTTTTGTTCAATTCTAATATTTCTTTCTGATACTTTGCCTAGTTGATCTATCTGTCACAGTATAGTACTAACGTCATCATTACAATTCTATTATCATTATTGCTTATTTGAGTTTTTATATCTATTAATAATAGTCATATAATTGGATGCTATGGTATCTGGTGCATGTATCTTTATGATTACTATCTTTTCATCTTGAAGTATTCTGCTGATACATATGTAGTTACATTCTTTATCACTTCTGTTCATCCTAAGGTTGAAGTTCACACTCACTGCAATGCGAATAACTACCTCTGCATTATTCTGGATTCCAAAGGTTTTTTTATCCTTCGATTTTCTATTAACTTCTTTGAAGTTACATGTGCTTCTTGAACATAGCATGCTGTTCTATCTTGTTTCTTGACCCACTACGCCAGTATATTACCTTTGAATGGTTAAGTGAGAGCCTTTACAATGATAGTTACAATTGATATGCATTTTTTATCTTTGTTATGGTATTTTCCTGCTGCTGATTCCCTGCCTTTACTCTTTGTTTAATTGCCTACTTTGCCTGGTAGTTTCTTTCTGTTGTTGTTTTTTGAATTGTCATTTTCATCTTAGTTTAAAATTGCTATTTCGGTATTTTTTGTAAGATTTAACATGGGATCACGAATTTCTTCAGTGGCTGTTCGTCATGGTATTATCTGATTTCTTCATTAATTTTGAAAAATACTTTTGCAGAGTACATCAATCTGAGTTGGAAATTGTTATCTTTTGGTTTTGACATACTTCATTCCAAACTATTCTCAACTTGAAGCTTTGTGTTGAGAAATTTGCAATGATGTAGATGGACTTTCTTATACAGATGATCTGTTTCTTTTCTTTAACAATTTTTAATATTGTGTTTTTGTGCTGAATTTCCAGAATCTTATTAAATTAAATATTTCATTACAGTTTCATTTTAGTCATGACTTTTTGAAGTTCTATGTGCTTCATTTATTAGTATGTCACAATTTTTATCCATGTTTGGGAGTTTTTCTGTTTTTATTTTTCTAATGCATATTTTATAGCAATTACGCTGTCTCTGGCTTTCACACTGACCTCAACCAATCTTCCTATTTTTATTTTCATCATTTTTTTTTTTTTTAGGTATTGGGTTGATTTTTCATGGTCTCTTAATATTTTGAAATATCCTTCTTTTCACGATCACTAGTTGAGATTCTGTCTTCTAGATATGAAATTCCATCCTCTACTTCATTTAATCTATTCTATATAGTTTAAGTGGAAATTTTAAACTGTTGAATTTCTGTTTGGATGTTTTGTGTGGATTCCATTGCTTTCTTTTAATAAAGCATTTTGTTCCCATCATTTTTTTAAAACTCCTTTGCTCATTTATCTATACCTTCTCTAATATCTAATTTTAAACATTTTTTCTTTTGGTGCTTGAAAAATTATTTTCTCTATAACATTTACTTGACTTTTTCACTTCAGTTGCTATCTTTTCAGGAACTTGTAGTGTTTAATTTCCTATTCCATCGATCTCATTGTAGTCTGCGTTTGTTCTAGGGGCACTGGGTGTGTGGAGTTGCATTTTTTTGCAACTTTTTTCATTTTCTATTTTCCCTTTTTTAATTTTATTTTACTTTCATTGTTGATGCTTGGCCAATTATTATAGGTAGCATTATCACCAATGTTGAGGCTTCCATAGGAGATGTCTATTCTTTAGGTTTATCCTCTCCATGTAGTTAGCTCCACGTAGCTTTCCCAAGAAACCATCTCATAATCTGTAAAGGATGCAAGC
This sequence comes from Myocastor coypus, assembly GCA_004027025.1. Taxonomy (NCBI): domain Eukaryota; kingdom Metazoa; phylum Chordata; class Mammalia; order Rodentia; family Myocastoridae; genus Myocastor; species Myocastor coypus. The sequence goes on along the minus strand of PVJA010013259.1, from coordinate 47,521 downwards.
TACTATTTGACTCAGCATCCAATCCTTTGGTACTGGGTTGTGGTTGTGACTATGAACCCATACAATCAGAGTGTTATTATACGGAGGAGAAAGCCTCTTTATAACATGTATGTCATCCTAGCTACAGTAGCATAATTAGTAATGACAATAGTTTCAGGTACAGTGTAACTACTGACAAACTATGGTAACCATTACCATGCTATTTCTCACCACAGGACCAAGTTATAAAGTTTTAAAACAAAGTTCAACATATATCATGTCCTCACATGCAGTAATCTTCATTTTAGTCATGCAATTTTATCATTTTGTGGACGGCCAATGGGTTAAGATGAGTAGGGGACAGGATAAAGAGATAAATGACGTCAAATATGATATAGTGAAGGCTAGTGGCCAAAAGATTATCAATTAAATTCTGTGAACTGAATATGGGGGACAGTAAATTGAATGTGAAGCTGGCATCAGAAAGGAAAAACATTACTTATTCACTGGAAAGTTCAAATTCAAAAAGTAACTAAGGAAAGAGAGAAAGTTTATCAGTAGGACAAAATTTAAAAGGCATGAAATGCAAACAGTGCAAAAAAGAAGAAAGAGAAAGATAGGTGAATGTAAAACAAAGGAGAAGTTAATGAAATTGTGAACTTGAGCAAGAGAAGAGAGGAAAGAAAAAAAAAATCCCCTAACAAAAAGAACTACAATATACAAGAAGTTAGCATCCCACCAGACAAGAGAGTAAGAACAAATCAAACAAGGGAGAATGAGCTGTAAAATATCTTGGTGTTTGCCGTTCCATGATAGAGTTCAACTCAGATCCCAGAAATGTGCTGTGTACTCCAGCCACAGTTAGCCTGCTAACTGGGCTGGGTATGGATCTGACCTTGGCCTCTGGATGTGGGGCTTGGAAGTGGTCTTCCACTGGAAGCCACCCAAGTGATGGTTCCTTACTCCTGCTTCACGCACTTCCTTGTTGTTTTTCCTGATCAGGCCATGATACCAAGCACAGCAGTCCTAGATTTTCTCTTTGAAATCCATTCTAGGGCATTTGTATTAGTCTATCTTCAGTCTTTCTTAGTTTTTATTTGATATTTCCAGTCCACTGATGCAAATCAAATTCATTCTTCATTTCTGTTACAGTATTTTCTATTTCTCTTACTTTCTTTAGATTCTCTCTTAATATTTCTCCATCTCTCTGCTTAATTGTCTCTTCTTGTCTATTATTTATATTCGCCATTAAATTCCTTGACATGCGAGTTCTATTTCACCTTACATTTTTGTCAGTATCTGTGAGATATTTGGATCATCTTTGGAAGTCTATTATTTATATGGGGCTATTTCTTTTTTGTTTGCATGTCTTTTAATTTTTCCTCCTTTGTGTACATAATTTTTTCAGGAGAAATTATGATTGATAGCCTAGTGATGTGAGATTTCATGTTAATGTGAGTAGGCCCTGAGCTTATTTAATGTCTGCTATACCCATCAAGCACTTCACATTTCTCTAACTTCCTTATTTAAATCTTTTTTTTTTTTGGCTTCAGGAAATTTTAAATTCTCCTGCTTTGAATAAATCTATGGCTTAAGAATCTGACCCATTGTTATTGTACTAGAAATACTTGGTAATATAGAAAGATGTGAGGGAAAAGAAACTTTCTATGATATCACAAATTAATTTTCATCTTTAAGTTGTACCATTATGTTTTCATATTGTGAACTTCACATATTTTTTTATTTCCTGTCTTTATCCAATCTCAGGTAGAACCACAAAGTTAAGTGGATGAGGAGTAAGAGATGAAATGCCTTTGCTACATGAGAAAAACTGTCGATAGAGACTTTCTCCCTAAAGAATAAAGCTTTGTACTAGAAACATCTCTGTATTTACTTAATCGTTATTACTCTGCTTCACCCAAATCTCAAAGAACTCTTTACCTGCTCTTCACTGTGGGAATCAAGAAGTATTTTCAGTGGTAATGTCCACAAAATTTTGGAATCTTTTCAATACTGGAGCTCCTAGGAATTTCTCATTCTTGCTATTCAACACAACCCCTAGCCCTTCATCAAAATTACCATCTGCTACTACCAGTTAAGACTCAGTTTCTACTGCAGATAAGCAAATCTTAGTTGTCATTCTTTAGCTGCCATCTTTCTAAATTTCAGGGTGGAATTTTATTTTGCATCCTAAGTTCTTGAATAGAATGAATGAAAAAAAAATCCTGATTTTCATTTTGCATTTAATTTTATTTCTGTAAGTTTAAGGGTGAGAACTCACACCCTCTTTATAGGTTTTGGTTCTGTGACAGGAAAAGATCTGACAATTAGGTTAAAGTCATCGTGTTCATTAAAATTGTTTAGACATTATTGTTCTCAGGTATGCTGGGTCACTGCAATTTAGTCCACCTCTGCCACATTTAGGCTATCCCACTTTAATGACAAGAATATAACCACTGCCATATTTCTATTTGTGTCCCTTATATCTTCCTTTAAGTTTATGTAAATTTTCTGAGTGATTTACACATTAATAAAAATCTAGTATCATTTAGGGTTGGCAAGATAGCTCAGTGATTTAAAGCACCTGCTTAGGCAAGCTTAGGCAGACACAGCGGCCACAGTTTGATAACTGGTACCACATGCCATGCCAACTCCAGACCCAGGGAGGGCTGAGCCATCCACAAAAGAAGATTTAGGTATTTCTAAGCATATTTAATGATGTGATTTTATCTTTATGCCCAGTCTAGTCAAAAGTACACTATATAATTATTCTTTCATTCGATATTTCCAATTGTTAGCAGAATAAAATTTTATTCTAATTAATTTCTATATTATTTCAGTTTTCATATAGCACAGTAGCTACAAGGAATCAGCCTTTCCGTACTGGCTATAAGAAAAATATTTTTTCCTGAATCCCTCTTAAGAATTGGAAATGTGGAATTGTAACCTATGTAGCAACACAAAATGAATGAATGTACTACTTGTAAAATGTTTGAAATACATATAATTCTAAATAATATGAAACACCACTATCATGTTACATGAAATCTCATCACCCAACAAATTTTAGGATGCCAAGAAACCCAATATAAGGAGCAATGAAAATATATGGTTACCCACAAGCAAGCCATATATTATATATTTTTATGCTTTGCAAAAGGAACATCTGGAATAAATAAAGTAAAATGGGCCACTGAACTGAAGTGTAAGTCTGAACTGAAGAGGAAATAGTTTCTCGATAATTTGCCACATGAGGAACATAGAAGCAAAGCCAAGAAGAAATGAACTCTCCAGCCAAGATCCGCAAGTCTTGTCATGCTGTGAAGGTGAAGGGAAGCTGAAGTGGGCCTGCATCGCTCATATTTACTTACTTGCCCTCTTACTCAGGGGAGTAGAGGAAAGGGCTTACGCACTTCATGTTGGCAGCAACAACGATACCTTCTCTATCTGCACATACATCTGTTATAAATTTTCTTGTCCATATGAAAGAATGAAAAAGGCACAATATGTGGGTTTAGACTATATGACACCTGGAAAACTTAGCTCTATCCATAAGTCTGATCCCAGCTCATTTGATTTTTCTAGTTGTTTGTTGTTATAGGTGTGTGCCACCATGTCCAGCCAAAATCACTTCTTATACCAAGCAAGAAAACAGTTCTGCAGAAGACATCAATGAAGTATTTCCTTATTTAATGCAGTTCTGATACTGTCTACCTGGAGAAATCACCCTCTGCCACAAGTTATCAGGTCAGCATTTGCCTTTCATAGTGCCAATGCCAAGCCTCAGGTTATTTTATTTGTTTATGATTTACCGGATATAAATCAAGGTAACCATAACCCTTGGCACAGATTTAATTAATTTGCTTAAGTGACTCACAGAAATCAGGATCTCGGAATATTGAAGTTTTACAAAAAATATTGCAACGAGTACATATGAAAATATTCATAGGACAGGGTGTGGGAAAATAATGTCTTAAAATACATTGCTCTCTAGTACTTCACAAATTCAGCTCTCCAGAAGCTCTCTGAACCCTATCCACTGGATATTTTGGGGGACATTAGTGAATGGGTATGATTGAAATCTCTATCCAAAATATGATTGGGCAGCAGTCTGATATAATACTTCCAAACCTGTGTACGTAAATCCAACAAGAACTGTCTATTTAGATTCTTCTGCCCTACAATATTATGGACATGGGTAGTAGAGGCAAACCTATGCCCTCACTGGTATAAGGCAGGATACGTTCTAAACTATGTTTCTCATTATGTCATAAAACATAAAAGAAATATTACAGAACTTATTTCTGGTATATTACAAGGTAAGACAGGGAAAGTTCATATAACCTTCTTAGGTAAAGAGAAGTTTTAAATTGGTTATGGTGGCACATGTTTGCAATCTCAGGACTCAGAAAGCTGAGGTGGGAGTACTGCTGTGAGCTCAAGACCAACATAGGCTACAAAGTGAGTTAAACCCAACCAGTGTAAACTTCACAGAGAGACTATTTCAGAAAGAGAGAGAGAGAGAGAGAGAGAGAGAGAGAGAGAGAGAGAGAGAGACACTCTGGGGATATAGCTAGGCAGTGTAACCACCTGCCTGGAAAATGCAAAGTCCCAAATTCAGTCGCAATATGGTGCAGGCCATAGCACCACAGAAATGTTTTGCTGACTCTAAAACCAAAGTATGATGGTGTATACCTATAACCCCAGCATTGAAGTGGCTGAGACAACAGGATGACTATGAGTCTGAGCTGGCTAATAAGACCTTGTGTCAAAAACAATACAAAAGAAAAGAAAAACACAGAAGAGAGAGAGAGAAATTTTGTTTTCTATGGCCTGTCCTGCGGAGGAAATTATAAGTCAAGAATTATGGCCTAAAACTTTGAATATATATCATAATAGGTCTGAGAAAAGAAGAGACAGAGACATAGAAAAAATGAGAACTTGCTAACATGGTAATGGTAAGTGTCTTAGTTACTTTTTAATTCCTGAAACAAAATATCCTACATCCACAAGACAAAGCAGAAAATGCTTATTTTACCTCATAGTCTGTAGAGGCTTCAGTTCACAGTTTTCCAGCTCTAAGACAGGGCTGCATGGTAAAAGGACATTGTGAGGAGCAAGAGTGCATGGCCTGGGAAGAAGAAACTAAGCGGTGAGCCTTTGGGACTGTTACTCCACTCAGGCTAGCAGCATGTTGGCTAATGCCACCTATAGACAGAATTGTTTTTCTCATTTTCATGCTTTGGATTTTTAAAATTTTCCCAATTATTTATTCTGTTCTTTCAAAAATACTTTGAGATATGTGAAAATTTGTTCCTTTTACACTACTATTTTCTTTCAGGTCATGGAAAAGAAAGTTTTGTCTTTTTATTTGTTTATTCTTTCTAAGACTCTTTTTGTTTATGAATTGTACTCTGAGTAGCATTTTGACCATTCTTTTAACGTGATCATTATACACTGTATATTGATTGTCATTTGTTTCTAATGAAATAAAACACTGTTGATTTTAGAGCAATTCATATAGTTAATCTTTGGCCTTCTGTCAACTCCATATTCACTTCCCCTGGAAGTCAATTCCCATTTTGTTTTCTCCATCATTCACAAGGTAATAACACACTGGAATATTTTTCCTGCACTTTTTTATTATTACTTTCAATAAAAAATAACAATGAGATGCATTGTTTCAAATCACGTTAGTAAGATAACACAATAATTAATACATTGCATATTGTTGCCTTCATAGTAGTTGGTCAGAGTACAAGATGCAGACATGATAACTTTTTTAAACACTATTGATATAAATATTTCTTCTCATTGAACTAAGAAAAGATGGTTGAATGCATAATCCAATAGTCTGTAATAGTAGTGAGTTATCAGCAAAAAAGGCAATGTTGGAAGCTATGTACTTGAACCTTTTACAACTCAGCATACCAATATGGCTTTACTTTTTATGCCTCATGGTTAAACTTTTCTGCTTGATGACTAAGGGCAAGTTCAAAGTAAGACACATTTAACAAAACATGTAACATTTGTATCTGACAAGGTCAGGTCAGCCAAATCCCCTCAGGATTTACCTTAAAACCATGTACAACATTTTGTAGAACTTTTGTCAGTGTCAGCCTGATGAATCATGGCCATTGCTTGATTAGTTTGCTGTGTGAAATACTGAAAGAATGGTTTCTGTCTAGGTTACTCTCCTTAGGCACACTATATATCATTGATCCCTTTTCTCTATGGTCCCATAATCTCCTTGAACAGAAAATTTGGGACACCACTGAGATGTAGCATGTTACAGTACAGGTTATCCTATATCCTGAGTCCTCAGTGACCTTGAAGGGCTGGGGACAAAATGTTGGTCTTTGTAGCCCTTCTTTTTCTCTGTGTTTGGACTGCAAACTTAAGTTGTCGAGCCTCCAGAAGAGAATCTTCGTGATACTACTACCCTATAACATAGGCACTTGAGTTTAGCATCACTATCTTTCTGAATATCAAATGTCTTAGGCTTAACATGGAACTGGTATTTTCCATCAATCATTGATATTCTAATAAATTCCTATAGAATGTGATAAAAGATTCCAAAATTTTACACAAAAATTTAATAATCTAACTATATACAAAATTATAGCAGATGAATCCTGCAATATTTTTCCTTGTCTCTTATTCTCTTTTATTGCTTTTCTGTTTTTTTTTTTAAACAAACATTTACTTGACAGAGAGTATAGCAATAATTAAAATCACATTAGGAGCAGCACACATTTAAAAGACCAAAATAACAGGCAACATTTTGCAAGGAAAATAATATAACACAGGACATATTGCATGATATTATAATGAATCACCCAAATAATTCTATACAAGTGCAGGAAACCTATCCATATACTAAAAACTAAAGAATCCAGCTGAGGGACCAGAGCTCACAAGTTCAATTGGAACTTATGAGCTCCACAACAATGTATCATGCAGTCCCGGTTCATGGATCTGTGCTGGAAAGGTCCAAAGGTCAGTGGTGGTAGCTAGAAAGTCTGTGCCAATGGATAATGTTTCTGTGCTAGCAGAGTGAGGGATCTAAACTAGAACTAGGAAGCAGTGTTCAAGGTAAGCACCAGAGCTGTCCCAAAGTACCCTAGTCATCCTCAGCAACAGTGAGGTCCTGAGCTCCTCCAGCAGTGAGGTCAGGAAAGCCGATATGACATGCTTCTCCGCAAGGCTGAGCAGTGCACCATCTTTCTGTCCAGAGTCCAGAATGAGGCTCAAGAAGAGGACCAAAGCTTTTCCAAAGTGCATGGGAAAAGCCAGCATGACAAGATCCTCCAGCAGAACAGCCCAAGAGAACCAGCAGCTTCCAACAGCTCCAACAGCTGCTCCATACAGCATGCTCAACAGCATTTTGTTCCTGTTCTGCCTTTCTGCGGCTGGCAGTGATCCTCAGGTGGGCCTCACGCAATCAGCACTATGTTAGTTTCATTCAGCTGACTGTAATAAGTTGACTGCCAGTTAAAAATCTACTGCACTCATTATGCCCTCCCAGAATTATGCTAAACCAGTGCGTGGAGTAATTTAGTAACCACACACACCTTATCCTTCTACGGCACACCCATGATCCTGCTGCCTCTGAAAACCCTCACCCATGAGCATATGTGGTTTTGGTGAATATTTTGATAAAAGTCAAAAGGAAACTATTTTAAATTATTCAGCATAGAATAAAATACTGGCTGTATCAGCCTTACTTCATTTTAGGGTTATTAGACTGTCATCTATTCCAACTAAACAAACTATTCTCTACAAGGTGGTCAGCCAGTATTGTACAAAGTAGCCACACGTTAGATATTACTCCATGTTAGGCTTCATTTAATTTTATATCTAAAGAAATACCAAGCAAATAGCTCATTATAATAATTAGCATCCTAAGTAGATTTTCATTGGAGAATTTAATGCCTTAACAATCAGAATAATTGATGTTAAAATGTGTTAATTGTCAATTCTGAATTCAATATTTCTTGAATGTTTAAAGTACTTTTGAAAAAAACATGATCTGACTTATAATGAAAAATTAAGAGCCATAAATTATGTGTTTTATACACTTTGCATTGGTATGGTGTTTGAGAGAACTTAGGGGCTGATGTTCATTTATAACACTAACAAAAGCTGCAACTTACACATTTTCTTCTCTAGCAAATCATTTATGTCAGAAAACATACAGTTTGATCATATTAAAGGGCAGTGGGTTGAGTCTTTCTCAAGCTTTGGTGATATTGTATTAAATACTTTATGTCTTCCTGCGCATGAATGTTTAATTAATATATGTCTATATGAATATAGAGTTTGCTCTAAGAGTTGCTTTTATTACAACTGGTAACAGAGTTTGCTTACATAGAACAGCAAATACTCATCCACATCAAAATGCAGAATCATATTCGCTCACTCCAGTTATGAACACCTTGCAATAATATACTAGAATGGATGAAATATATTCTGTTCTGGCATTTCAGTATTCTGTGTACTGCTGGAGACACTGTTCGGAAGGACTATCTGTGCTTACTGAGAATTAATCCCAGGCAGCCTAACCGCAATGTTCTAAGCCCTAAATCATTATCGTATTGTCACTTTTGTCTTAATGAGGGATAGATCAGAGAGCCAAGATGTTAAGTAGTTATTGCAAATCTAATGCATAAGAAAGGTAAGAACAGGTAGTTACTTACAAATCAATCACTTCCTCACAACATTCTCTTCTCTTTAATTAATGGTTCTATATCTTGGGTCACTGAAAATAGACAACTATTTTCTATACACAACATAGCTGACAGAGAAATGTTTCTAAGAGAGAAAAGACACACGCAAATCTCTTCACCTCAAATGCTTACGAGTATCTCAAACTCCTTGAGAATCGCAATAAAATCCTCTCTGTATAAATTCTAGTTGTTCTTTGACTTTAAGTTAACTGTTTAATAAGCACCAGAGTTCATTCCTCAGAGTAGGTTCAATCATTTTCAGCTAAACCTTGTTGTTGTTATTTTAAAATCTTGAGTTGAAAAACCTCTTTCAGGTACTGTTAAGAAAAGACATGTGAACAAGATATAGCTGCTTAAAAACTACAGTCAAGATTGTGTTTCCTAGGGTTCAGTAAGAAGCACTTTCTACCAAGCAGTGATTTCCAAATCATATTTCTAATAAGATATATGACTCTGTATAATCAAATCACTCTTAACCACGAATCACTTCCTTTAAAAAAGTGCTATGCACCCGTCATGCATGCCCAGTGCACATTCACAAGCATCACAGACATGCAAGGCTTTTAGTGATGGTATCAACTTGATACATACTACTTTGATTGGTTGTTTACTTTCAACATTGTAAGCAGCAAAATTCACAGTCATGTTCCATAATTACTCTGTCAAGACTGAACAATAGCAAAACCTTTTCCTCTTCTCCATCTGTAACTATTGTTTCTTTCTGGGATCTCCTTCCCTCCCTCTTTAGAGAAGCACCTGCCATAACATCCTAAGAGCAGAATGCAGTGCTCTTATGAAAGCAGGATAAAAACTTGGAGGCACTCATGGAGAATATTGAGCAGGGCCTCAGAGCTCCGTGAATGCTGATGACAGAGCAGGCCACTTCAAACAGATAAAACCACATTAGTGCTTTTAAATTTGTCCTTGGGAATACACTCATCTGAAACAATGATTGTGGAGACAAGTCGGATGAATGCTGCTTTCAGAACTAAATGAATGCTCTAAGAGAACAGCTCTGAGAGGAATATATTTGAAGACTCTGGAGAATAATTTCACGGAAAACAAATTAGGTGTCCAGTTTATTTAAAAAGTAGATGGGAGAAAGTAAAAAGAAAAATATATTTTAAAGGCTCTTTGTATGGTCTATAAATATTATGGCTATGCAATATGTTTTATTCATAAGTTTGCTATCTGGCAGAGAAGTATTGATCATAGATGTTCCATATCAAAGATACATGCCCAAATTGAAAATATCTATTTAAAAATCCTGTATAATTCAAATTTTTTTCTTGTATTCTTATGTAGTTTATCTATAACAGTTTACATTATTCTAATACAAAATCATATTATAATTAAAAATTCATCCAAGTGACTAATAAGTTAGAAATATTCATTAAAGTTGTAAAAACACACTCCTAACCATCTCTGTGAATGGCACTCTCTGACTGGGTTATTTTTCCACATATATGTAGGATATCAGTGAAGAGCCAATTAGATACTAAGATGCTGTGTATCATCACTGAGACTCCTGCTCTAAGGACGCAAAGATCTAGTTCATCTCAGATGCAAGATCATGAATAAGCGACCATTCTTATACTCTGGGGTCTCTTCAGATTACATACATTCTTGCCTTCACCAAGGATGACGCTTGGCTGCACAGTGGGTTGCAATCATGAATGACAATATGTTTTCTTTCAACTACTACTGATGTGAGAACAGGACCTTGCCCTAAATTTTCAGGAAGATGAAAAACTAATCTGTGGAAAAGTCTATTGAAATAACAGAAGTCAGAAAATTTTCACCTTAAGTTTGTATTTAAAGAAAACTAGGGGCCGGCAATAGAGCTCAGCAGCATAAGTGCCTGGTTGGTATGTACAAGGTCTCATATTTGATTCTCATACTAAAGAATTAATTAATTAATTAATTAATTAACATTCTCTAGCTTTAGTCATTCATGAAGTGTTACTTTTGACCCAAAGATATGTAAGGCATTGTTATGGCTAATGAAGACAGAACCACTTCCACCCACCCCTCACCATTTCCTTGTTGCCTTCTTTCACAGGATGTTGATTAACATTCACTTAGCTGAAGACCAAAACAATAAGATTTAAAACTCACCTATGGGTTCTTGACTTATTGTATAAAGAATCAATACTTCACTAGAAACAGATAGCTGTCATGCTCAGACAGTAGGTAGCAACGATTCTGCTTTCTTTGTGTGACTTGTTCAGTTTTAGTTCACTTAATGATATGCAGATGTCAAACAAAATGCCACAGCAGAAGCCAAATCTTTTTTCAGTGCCCATCATTTCATAGGTCAGTGGGTCATGCAACAGCTTTTTCGGAAGTGAGATCATTTATTTTTTTTTTTTTTTGTGGGACCAGGGTTCGAACTCAGGACCTTGCACTTGCCCAGCAGGCACTTGTGCCTCGGAGCTATCTCCCCAGCCCCAGTGAGATCATTTTCAAGGCTTTCAGTTGACAATCCAAATTGTTGTCTCAATATTTAAGATAATTATTGAAAAATCAGTCCTGCATCACACTAAAGTTGGTATGTGGTTATGGTTATGCACTGATTAGTGTTATTGCCCATAATATTACAAAGGAGGCAAAAAGTTCCTATCACCTAATGGTATTGCAGCTATCACCGCACTGAAGTTTAATGAATCCTTCATGTGTTTGAGTTGATGCTGGTGTAAACAAACATACATTTCCAGGTTTTAAAAGCATGGCACAAAACTGGAGATAAATCTCAGTGATATAGACATTTCCCAGCATGATGGAGGCCCTAAGTTCAATCCCCAGCACTTGAAAAAATGTATAGCACATACAATCATGTTTAATACACAATGCTTCTTAATCATAATAGATGACTGTTTCACTGGTTTACCCATTTGCTATATACATTTTGTCTTTATTTTAAAGTCTATTTTTGCTTATAAAACTAGTTATCTATGAAACTGTACACTGAATTAAACAGGTACCTGCTTCTTAGGTTTCTTGATTGTATGAAGAGGTCATGTCAAGCAGCTGACCTCTGCTACATATGGTTTTATTGTACCTTGGTGAGGTCAGCACAGTAATAATGCTGGCCCACTTGCGGGATACAAGGCAGATTTTTGCTGTTGAGTTCTGTAGCATGATCCCACTGCTTTTTGAAAGAATTCATGCATGCAAGACATCATCAACAACAGCCGTCAGCATGAAGCAGAGGTAAGAGCCCAAGAATGCAACAGTGTAAAAGTTTCAGAGCAGCCTGAGTCATTACTACATAATTCTTATACAGGTTGTTATCACATATTTACATTCTTGCATTCTATGCTAAGTCATGGATACCTATCCTGCAGTGCACCTGTATGAGAAAACTAGGACCATAACCTCAGGTACTCTTTGATGCCACTAAACTTTGAAGCAATATAAGGGGTTCTATACAGTCCCATAACAACATTAGTGTAGGACATCCTTATGAAGCAATACACAAATCATATAACTAGAATGCCTCCTACTGACACCCAGATCATGGAAGCACAATGGATGTGGAGATCTTCCACTCTTATCCCTCTCTTCCAAGCTCTCAGTGTTGCACCATTCTCCAGAAGCTGTTAACTTCTATAGCTGTTTACATCCAAGGCATCCTGTTGTCATAAGTAAACTATTCTTCCTTCAACTCCAAATGCTTTTATTTTTTGAATCTCTAGCTTCTCTCAAAAGCTCAAATGTTGTTTCAGTCTTACCAGTTTCTAAATGAAATGCCACGGCTGAATTATTTTCTCTCTAAACTTGAAGAAACACTTCCTGGGGCCATATCAGATAGTAACCTTAGACTTAAAGGGTTGGATTTCACAGCACTCTTTGAACCTTTTCAATAAAACCAGGGGCTCACTATAGCTTGAAACATTTCTATGAAGAACTCAATACCTCCTTATTCTATTGGAAAAAAAAAAACAATTTGAACTTTTATCTGACAAAGCATATAGATTAGAGATGATTCAGTCTTGATAACTAGGGAGTACACACCTTACTATGCCATTATTATGAGTAGCAGACCCCGTGAAAAATTTCTGATCAGTATGAGGGTAAGAGCATTTATTTCTAATTGCTCACAGTTAAAAGTCTAAAGGAATTAAGGAGATTTCACATATAACTGTAATATTCTTAAGGCCAACAGCTTATGTTGATATTTTGCAGTTAATGTTTACACAATTTTACTTTTATCTGCAATAATTCAAGTACATAAAATAAAGAAAACATCTAGATGTAAAATTTTTGAATAACACTTTTAGCCATTTTTTTGATAAGTACATTTAATTAACTGACTCTTTAGGGAGATATTTCCAAATATGGACTAGCAATACAGTATGTAGGTTTTTGAGCAGATAGAATTTTTGAACACAATATTAAAATATCTCTTGAGGTTGCCTGCTGTTCTGTCTAAAATGAGTGTGCAATAAATTCGGTCTACAAAGATATATTGATATCTTAAGAGAAAATGTTTTTTTGTTATTAACTGATTTGGAACAGTCTTTAAGATGTTGGTATAATTTTCACAGAGGCCAGCTTAATACATGCAGGAAAATGCAAGATATTTGGGTACATTTTCCTGTATTTGGTTAATATATAGCTCAAGAACATTAAGATTGGCTTTCATAATATGTCATGTTAACTTTAAAGGATAAACTATCAGGCTAAGTAACTTCCATAATTTTCACTAAAATACTATTTGGGATATAAATTTATAATAAAACACTCATTGTAAGAAGTATGCTTTTCTTCATTTTAATTATTGTGATAGTGATTTTAATAACTCATACCATCAACAGCTAATTATAGTCTAAATCATTATATTTGCTATTCTACTTACTGAATGAACTGAGCTGAGAATTTTCCATGACTGCATGGTATTGAGAAGACAATTTAAAAAGTAAGAGACAGACAAACATTTAAGGGACAGTGTTTTCTTACTACCAATTTTACATTTCTGTAAACAGTTATTAAAGATGTTTTAGATATTCATCACAGAAAGAAAGTTTGCTAATACATTTATTTTACTTTATATGAGCAAAATCATTTATCAGTCTGTTTTAATGCCACTTTCTGTTTGCATACTTCTGGATGGAAAAGACACAAATGGAGATAAATATAAAATACAGACATTTCTCTGTGAATGATTGTGTCTGTTTCTGTGCTTAAGTTATTGAATGCCTTGTTCATTAAATGAAGGATTTTATATAGTACATTTATTATAATATTCAGAAAAAAATAATGCTCAAAGGAAACTCCAACCTAAAGAATTTGCTTGAGGATCTTTGACAACTCTTACAAGCAGGACTGCAAAGTGTAGTACAATCTAAAATTTCAGTACTGTGCTGTAAGCAACAATCAGTAGAAGTCGCAGTACTCTGCAGTAGAAGACACCTTCTCTATAATGTTATTCTGCCACTCATATCTCTGCATCAGTCCAAATCTGGATAGTAATCTTGAACAAAATGCTTCAGTCACTGAATAGGCAAGTTGTTAAGTTAGGACTATTTACAGTATTCCTAAATCATCTCAAAGCATCTATTTTTTATATCTTAGAATTTTTGCTTTATTGGTGTGATTATGTGCAAACTCACTGAGTAGACAGCACCCATTTGCTAATGAACTACATATCTACGACATACTATAAAGATATATTGATGATATTAATATTTAGAATGTGTTAATTTCAAAGATTAGTTTTGTTGATGCCCATGATGTAAGTGATTTGTCAATCACTTCAAGGCCAAGAAAGGAAGAAAGAAAGAACAAGACAAGACAGCACAACACAAGACAAGGAGCATGGCTTGAAGAAAAAATTTCTAGTTATCAGAATGCATCAACTCTAGTCTAGTTTCAGCCTGCTGTGCCAAGCAACAGATTTATGACGTTATATATTACATATTTTGCATATGAATTTGTGAATATTGAAGGAGTTTGATAAGCTGGAGTAGAGATTGTTGGAAATAGCCTTTAAATAGCTTTGTTAACTATGGAAAATATGTGTGGTACATGCTACAATTCTTTTTTTGTTTCAAGAATACAAAGTAGTTTTTTAAAAAAAGCATTAGAACACAAAATTTCACTGAAACAAGTAATAGGAATTTAAAAATGTTTGCTGCATTGCATGATGTTATTTTCAAATTAGTTTTTTAGTTACCAGATATAAAAGTGAAAAACTGATTAACAAAACAACAAAAAGTTACAAAAAATTAAAAAGAAAAATAAAGTAAGAGTGAAAAGAAAAGAATTAAGAGTTACGTGTTCCTTCAAAAAAATCATCTCAAGATATGAATAACTGGTGAAAGACAGTACTATGCATTGTAACAACAAATACTGTGAAATTCATAATACTTTGTTAAGTGAAATTCCGTATCACTTATAATTTTTCTCTTTTAATACTGTTTTATATTCTCTTTTTCGTGTCTCATTGTTTTCACTGATTTTTCCCTTTCAAATAAAAAAAATACAAACCTCAAAGTATCATAGAATAAATATTTTAACACTAAAATATAACATGTTCAATCATGGATCCAAACAATTTGAATATCTTTAAAAATAGAAAATGCAGTGTTTAATATGCCATTGAAGGTAACTGCATGGAAATTATAAACTGTGAATCTTTTCCCTTTTCTAGACTAGCTGTATTTTGTGTAATCTTTTCTAAGTCATCTGCAGCTTTCTCTACTTCTTGGCTTTATTCTCAGTGAGTTCTTCAAAGCTTTATTTTATATTTTTATGGCAACAGTCCTTTCTTTTTCCTTACATTTAATAAGAAATAAAAGTGAGACAGTTTCAAAATTTCCTTTAAAAATTAACTTTCAAAAACAAAAGATCAACAGAATTTGGCAGCACTAATATGTCAATTATCTTGCATATATAAACAAATTTCTTTCTTTTTTTTATCCTTTTTCTCACACCAATTTTTCCTTCACACTGAAAAAATTCTTTCCCTTTCACAGTATCTATTGTATCTTTCAGATTTCATTTACTCTTTCAGGTTCTTATACTAGCAAGGCAATGCAGGATATTTACACATGTAGTTCTGATTTATTTCACTTACCAGTATAGTCTCTAGTTGCATCCATTTATCTGCAGAAGCCTCAAATTTATCTTTTATATGGAAGATTAATAGTCAATTATGTAAAAATGCCATATCTTTTTTATCCATTCCTCAGCTGATGGACACTTGGGTTGTTTCCAAGATTTAATTGTGACAAATGGCACAACTATACACATGGGTGCACATATATGACTGTGGTATAGTGATTTCAGTTCTTTTGGAAAAACGTCACGAGGGTAATAGCTGGCTTTAAAATAACCTCCAATCCTAGCTTTTTGAGAGATCCTGATACTGATTTTCATGATGGTTGCACAATACTGCACTCCACCCAACAGTGCAGAGGTATTCCTTTTCCCTCACAGCCTCTCCAGCATTTGTTATTGGTTGATTTGTTGATGACAGCCATTCTTTCTGGTGTAAGATGGTATCTCAGCTTTAATTTAATTTGCATTTCTTGAATGATCAATGATGTTGAACATTTATTTTCATATATTTATCTGCCATTTGTATCTCTTCATTTCTGAAGTATATGTTCATCTCAGATGACAATTTTTGGATTGGATCTTTTAATTTTAGAGACCCAATTTTTTAAAAAAATTCTTTATATATTCTAAATAGAAGTCTTTTGTCTGAGGGACAATCAGGTATAATTTTTTCCCCAATCTGTGTGTTTTCTTGTCACTCTGTTGCTGATTTCGTATGACATCCAGAAATGTCAAAAAGATGAGATCGCTATTATTGATTCTTTAAAGTATTTCCTGTGCAGTTTGTTTTTGTTTATAAACTCTCTACCTACACCTCTGTCATTAAGATTTCTACCAAATTTCCTCTTCAGAAGATTTAGTGCTTCTGTTTTAATAATCATGTCTTTGATTCATTTTGGCTCAAGACTTGTATATGGTGATAGACATGGGTCTCTTTGTCACCTTCAACATGTGGAAAGCCAGTTTTCCAGAACTATTTACTAAAGACGCTATCTTCCCTCCAGTGCACATGTTTATCCCCTTTGTCAAAGATAAGGTGACTGAGTGTTTTGTAGTTGTGTCTGTACCCTCTAATCTGTTACATTGATCCTCAGGTGCACTTTTATCCCCAGTACCATGCTGACCTTATCATAGTAGCTTTGTAGTATAATTTCAGGTCAGGGATTGGCTACACTTCTTTTTTTTTAAATGAAAATCAAGATTTAGGGTACTGTTAATGGTAGAACACTTGCCAAGGTGTATGAGGTTTCCATGCCCTACCCAGCACAATAAAGAAGAAACAGGATCAGAAGAAAGAGATAGAATATCAGGATTATGAGAATGAAAGTTCCAGTATAACTACACCATTGAATGTCAAATCACCTATATGGGTAGATTTGGCAGGAGCTGAAACTAAAACCAGATAGCATATCTCTGAATATCTGATGTTGAAATCATTGAAAAAACATTGAAAGTTGCTGTGGACCACTGTGAAGCAGAGAAGCACAACTTTCCATGTAAGTGACATAGATTAGATGAATGGTTAGTGAGCAACCTGACTCCGGTTTGATAAACCTTCAGATAATAATAATAATAACAACAATAATATTATTGTTATTATTATTATCATTGCTGTTGTTATTTTTGTACTATTGATGGCTCAGCCTGTCCTGGATGTGGGTGTTGGCATAGCATGTGGTGAGAGGATTGAATCATGGTTCCTGCGGTTTCCTAAGCTTTCCTAAGCAGGTGCTTTAGACCATTGAGCCATCTCTCCAGCCCTATATTTTTATTTTTTCATATTAAGTTAATAGTCTTTCTACTTCAGCACACAAATATATTGTTTTCTCACCTAAGCAAGCCCACAATGAGAACAGTATTGCTTCATTATCATTAATATAGTTCTACAAGTTCTCTCTCTCTCATACACACATAGCACATATTCACAGAAAGAGTAACCTGAAAATCTGCATTTTTCAGGAAATAAATCCTTTTCCCTTAAATTAGTCATGTAATTTTCTTGATTCTCTTGATTTTCTCCTTGTTGACAATCAATATGTCTTTCAAGTTCAATTAACAGTTATTTTTCTTGCTACCCTCAGTCTCTTCTTTTGACTTTATACTCTTGTTAAAAATCCAGTGTTAGCCAGGCATGGTGGTGCATGCCTATAATCCCAGCACTGGGGAGGCTGAGGCAGGCAGATCCGTGTGAGTTGAAGACCAACCTGGGTTACCAAAGTAAGCTGAAGGCCAGCCTGCACTGCACAGCAACACCCTGTCTCAAAAAGACAAAAAAAAAAAAAAAAAAAAAATCCAGTGTTTCCAAGGTAATACATTTGAGGATCATCTAAGGAGTCTTATCATTGGCAGTACAATATTTTCTTTGGTATTTTTATGAATTTTAGGCCTTCTTCCTCTATTTTGAGCACCGAGTGTCCTTAGCTCAGAGAACCCAGGGTTGGTGTGAGTGGATAAGACAGCCTGGAAGTGACACTGAGTGGTCTTGTCCTTCGCAGACCATTCACAGAAATGTGCAGAAGTTCTAGCACCTTAGTTCCATTTGCCTTATGACTAGACAAGTGTATAAAACACCATTAACAGAAAGTGTAGCTCAGAGATTTATAGCACTGTTTACCACTTTTCCATCTTTCCCAGTAATTGAAAGGATACAATTCCTCACTGAGATCAAAGTGCATGATAGCAGTAGGAGTAATGTGTTTACGGGGTAACAACAATTCAATCTAGATGAAGTTCAGACGTAATTTTCCTTTATAAAATGATAGGTTTTAGTAGACAGAACAATAAATATGATGCAGCTGGCATCATTGTCTTCAATAAAATATATGGTGGATGCAGTAAATGAATTTTTCAATAGTTTTCTAATTATTCATTTATAGCAGAAAACCATGCAATTTATAGGACATTTTTTTTCTGTAACATTAATCAGGCTAGAATCACTGCCAATAACTTAATCCATGACTACGTTTTGACAATATCATGCTAAGGTACTAATTTCTCATCTTACTTTTCTTTCTTTCTTTCTTTCTTTCTTTCTTTCTTTCTTCCTTCCTTCCTTCATTTCTTTCTTTTCTCTCTCCCTCTCTCTCTCTCTCTCCTTTTTATTCTTAAGACTAGGTAGTATTTCTCTAATTTCCCACCCTGAACTTTTAATATTTGAAGAATTAAGGCTGGGGAGATGGCTAACCAGCCTAAGTGCCAGCCTGGCAAGTGCAAGGTACAAAGTTTAATACCCATTACTGTGAAAAAAAATTATATATAATAAAATATATAAAATATTATATTAAAAATATATAATTTTTCCCTAAGAATTCATCTCTCAGATATGTATGATAGGATGTAGTAAATTATTTAGAATTCTAGTGTATTTGTTTTTAACCTGAATATGCTCTTGTAGAACTAGTTTTAACTCACAATGAGCCTCCTGTTTGTCCCAGCAGACTCCTTATTTGGTCTTATAATTTGTCTCTGTAAAAGAAACTTACCATCAAATTATCATATTAAATTTAGAAGTAAGAAAATACTAAAGAAAAATAAGAGCTGAACGGGTAAAGTAAAACCATGACACCATTATCTAAATGCAGTGCCTTTCTGTTACTTCCATAAAATAGAATACTACAACAACAAAAATAAAAATAAAACAACAAAAAATACCAGAAATTGCTGCATAAGAGATATTTTTGTAGGTTTAATATACTTTGTGTCTCTCAAGGGTCCCTTAAGATCACAGGTTTGGTCCCGAAAGTTGGCATTATTGGAAATGGGTGAGGCCTTTGGGAGGTGAGGCTGGTGGGGGGTCCTTAGATCACAATGGGGTCACCTAGGAAGGCGTTGTCATCCCAGGTTTTCATGGCTTCTTTCTCTTTGCTCTGGCATGTACTCTGGTAATGGACATTTGTCATTTAGCATGATGTTCTGACAAGAACCGAGACAAGGCAGAGCCATGCCCTTGAGCCTCCACCACTGCAAGGAGAGCAAACATTTTTGTAAAGTAAGTGACTGCTGGCTTTACAATACAATGCCGAAAATGAATAATTCTGAGATCTAGACACTTTGTTGTTAATTTAATTTCACTCATTTCAGAAAAGAACTTGAATCTTAATTGTCAACTTTTATTTATTAATCGTGATCTAAATTTTAAGCTATTGCTGAACGGAAATTTATCCTTATGACTTGCTAACATCATCGATTACGTCAGTCTATGTGTGCTCAAGGGGAGACTCCTCGTGCACAAAGGAATTACCTATTTCCGGAAATAATGCACTGTACGTGATGAAGCATTTGCATTTTAAATTAAGTTTTATAAATTATTCAGGAGTGAATCATTTAGCCTTGTAGAAGTTCACAGATAATGATTCAGAATTCCATTTAAAAACTAGAAGTAGATTTGAAGAAATGTATAACTGAATAAATTTGATGAAGGCTTAGTTCTAAATTGAAATCCAGAACATGAACTCCAGCAGTAGAGCTTGCTGAGCCTTGTTGTGGTTACCACAGATGTTGTGTGACTGCAGTCCCCAACCTTCAGCCATGGGCCAGAGTATGGCTCAACCTTGAGTGGATTTGTTACTGCTCTGTGCAAGGAAGGGTGATTCAGCATCGCGTGAAGTCCAGGCTGCGCAAGGAGCACCTTAATGTTGCCATTTGCAGTAGTATTTTATAACCACAGGAGTCCTGAAAGGAGATATGTATACCCTGCGACAGAGGAAAAAAAGCTGCTAAAGGTATAAAATAATTTGAGAGATGAAACAGCTGATTCTTAGACTTTGATTGAGGGTTCCCAATTGCCTTTCTGGTGCACTCTCCCTTACTTAGTCAAACTTCTTTCTCTCCCCTAGAGACAGAAAGTCAACCTGCTCCAAGGTCTGAGCACGCATTAAAAGACAGGGAGCACTTCTCTTCCCCACTCTGGATTAACAACTCCTCCTACGAAGCCAATGATCTCAGTGAGAAGCACTTCACACTGACCTCCTTTATATTCCTATATGCTTTTGTAAAAAAAAAATCAGGTGTTTTATTTTCTTAAATAAGAGTTCAAATTACCTCAAGGGTCATTGTCTTGGCTACAGAAAGCCTTCCAAAAGGGTGAGAACTAAGTAAAAGTCACAGTCTGTGCCCCTCAGTGCCCTGCTACCTGGAAGCTCAGGGGCCCAGCAGTGTGGGGCACAGGCTGAAGGCAGGTGGGGCAGATCAGGGAAGAGTGTGGGGGAGCATGTATCAAAGAGTGTTAAATTATTTATGTTACATGAGTGAGACTGTATTTGCAATATATACGGCTTTGGGAAAATGGTTATGTCTGTGCCTGGAAGAGACCAGTTAAAAATAGCAATAAAATGGCATCCTTGCTTCTCAGCAAGAGGGAGAGAGAGAGATCAGTCAGAACTGAGCCAAATGTTCATGCATCTAGGAAACCTTTTTTTTTTTTTTTTGAGACAGTGTCAGACTGGTCTTGTTTGTCAGGCTGGTCTTGAGTTCACTTCTGTAGCCCAGGCTGGTCTCACACTCAGACCAGTCCCTCTGCCTTTGCCTCCCAATTGCTGGGATTATAGGCATGTGCCACCACACTAGGCTCTATCTTGGGCCCTTTTTGTTCTCTTTATTCTTCCTCATAACACCAGCAAATGAAAAGGAGCCGAATTTACAATTTTTCCCTCAAATCCCACAAGATTGCGAGGCAAAAATCCATCAGTCACCTCAGCCCAGACTCGTGTCTGGTTGGAAAGTTTCTCTGGTGCACCTTTCTAGAAAAGGTTGTGTTATGATTTGTATACAGGTGTCCCCCGCAAAGCCTCATGCGGTCTTGGGGCTGCTTCTGGAATTTGTAGTTGATTATTGTGGAAATGGGCACAGCTCTCCTCTGGGACAGGTGATTTGTATTTCAAAGTAAAGGAAGAGATGTTAGCTGCTTGAGCTGCTGCTAGCTCTCTCCCAGCTCTCTTGCTCTAACCTGCCCCATGAAAGGTTGTTTTCTGTCATGTGCCCTTCTGCAGTGGAGCCAGCTGAATATGGACTGAAACCTCCAGTAACTGTGAGCTAAAAAAAAACCTTTCCTTCTCTCATTTTGAGTGACTAGTATTTGTCCCGTCAACAAGAGAATAATAACTAAGACGGATGGCATCACTTTGTGTGTATGTGGTAAGGGGATTATATTTTTCAGTTTTCAAAAATATATTTAAAATAGTAAAAAGATGCAATCCCAGAAATTGGAAGGCTGAGGCAAGAGGATCGGTGTGAGTTCGAGACCAGCCTGGGCTACAAAAGTGAGCTCAAGGCCAGCCTGAACTGCATAGCGAGACCCTGTCTCAAAAAAAAAATAAATAAATAAAAATAAAAATAAATAAATAAAATAAAATAGTAAAAAGAAAAGAAAGAATTTAACTAAATGATAAGAACTCAATAATGGTTGTTATATTGTCTATTGCTGTCTTTAAATTAGTTGTTCAGATTGCCAAATATAAGCATGAAAAATTGGCCAAAAGTTATAAAAAATTAAAAGGGAAATTGAAAAACATTAACTATTAACTGCTCCTTTCAATAGACAATCAGAAATAAGCAGTGCGATTGTCTGAGCTATCCTGTGTAAATAGATACATACTGATGTTTCTCTTCTTTCTTTTTTCCTTTTCCTCATCCTAGTTGTTTCTTCCCTTTAACGTGTGTTTTTCTTTTTCACAGTATCTATGACCTTTCAGATTTTATTATCTCACTTATTGGTTGTATCCTTTAAAGTTTATCTTGTCCCTGTCAAAATGGCTATCATCAAGAACAACAACAATAAGAAGATGATTGCTGAGGAAAAATCAAGTGATTAAGCCGCCCTCCTATTTTGCTGCTGTTCATGTAAAATAATAAAACACTGTAGAAGCAAGTAGGGAAACTCTAGAAAAGCTATATATCCCCTTGATATGCTCTCCAAATAATTAAAGACATCATTCTATACTAATACATGTCTACTTGTTTAGAGCAGCTTAGTTTTACAAATAGATACACTGTGGAAACAGTCTAGATCACAGTCCACAGATGAATGGATAATGAAGTGAACGAGGCATATACACGATGGACTATTATAAACCACAGAGGAGAATGGAATCACGAAATGGGCTACTTGTAATAAAAGGAACTGGATGTGAGACCATCTTCCTAAGCAAAATAAAATAAGCCAAACCAGGGCCAGCGAAATAGCTTAGGAAAGCGCAGGGAGAGGGATTGGATCTCCTGCATCACTGTGCTGGGCTGGCCACCAAGACGGAGCATGGTTGGAGCACACCTGGGATCCCAGCCCTGGGGAGGCTGAACACAGGAGGATCACTATGTGTCTGAGGGATCTAACCTGGCACTGTACCAAACATATTAAAAAAAGAAAAATCCAAACGCAGAAAATTCAACATCTCATTCTCTCATGCTTTCTCTTTGATGATAAATATAATGAATGAACAATAAAGGAAAAGTATAAGAAATAGCTAGGTAAGAAACTGGAAACTGAATCATAGAGAGAGGAAAAGAGATGAGGAAATGGAAGGGAAAGGAAGGGAAGGGCGGTAAAGGTACCGAAACGAGCAAGGTATGCTGTTTGCATGTGCTGATTACTCCCAAGTGAACATCGGTATTCTGTAATACAACATGCACTGATAAAAACATAAAATAATAATTTAAAAACATTTTATTTATTTATTTTTAAACTTAACAATGGTTATATTACATATTTTCACCATCGGGTCAGTTTAGATTAATAGATATAGGTATGTAAGATTGATCAAAAAATTAAACATTAACACTTTCAATAGACATTACTTTTTTTTTTTTTCAGTTGACACACTGCATATTGTCCTCACAATAGTTATACAGAGCACAGGGTGTGGGCATGACACACCTTCCAATTGATACTGGTAAGGAAAGAACAAAAAAATTTAGAGTTCTTATATAAGGGAGACTATACAATATTTGCACATGTAAGTCTAGTTTATTTCACTAATGAGTATATGCTCAATATACATCCATTTACATATGAAGTCTTCCATCTTATCATTCTTTATAGCTGAGTAATATTCCATTGTATAAAAATACCACATTTTTTCAAACATTCTTCAAATGATGGGCATTTTGGTTGTTTTCAAGATTTGGCTATTATAAATTGGGCTGCTATAAACATAGGTGCACAGACATCACTATAGTATGATGTTTTCAGTTCTTCTTGGAAAATTTCCAGTAGGGGGATAGCTGGACTGAATGGGATTTCCAGTTTAAAAAAATATTTTAAAAGTGACTCCTATCCCTGATTTTTTTTTTCCTTTACATAAAATGCAACCTTTATTTTTTCATTCAACATTTGCCATACCTCCACATCCTGATATAGGAAGAACATATTACAGTGAACTTTTTGAGAAAATGTCTTTTGAGATCTAGATATGTCTTTATTGCACACCTCAAATCTAGAAAACTGGATCTTGTAATTAGTAAGTAGTTCCTGTTCAATCTGAGCAACTCTGATTTCTGGTGTGGTCTTAGTATTTGAACCCCTTCCAATTCCTCTGCACTTCTGAATTGTCTTTCACCTTTTACTGCTGATCATATTTTGCATATTATTATTTCCTCTTGCCTTATTTGGCTTCCTGGAGCAATTATATTCCCTCTAAAGAAATCTCCAGGGTCTTCAGAGCCAATGCTTCCTTAATTTCTGAGAATTCTCTGGGATGAAGCCCAGATGCTGAAGATCTGAGCTGTGTTAGAGAAGTTTGAAAGGAAGCAAAATGATTTAGTTCAGAGACTTCGAAGGGAAAAGACATGCCTTTAGCAATATCTTCTGAATCTCCAGAGTATGTAGCTTTTACCTTCTAAACCACCATAAAAATAAGAAAAAAATCCATGTTTGTTAAAAGTCTTATGAAAATCTTTGTGGAGAAGTGATGCCCTAGTAAAATAATTGCGAAGATATTTAATCACATGAGTCTTCTGCTTTAACTACCCAAGTACCCCTTCCAGGTGATCCCCTCCTCTTCATGTCCCTGTTCCTGCTGCTTCTTTGCTCATCTGAAGAAAGCTGTTTGAAGACATTGTCTCAGTCCATTTTCTATTGCTATTATAGAATAGCTGAGACTGGCTTCTTTACAACAAACATAAGTTCATATTCACTAACTTTCTAGAGGTGATAGAGTCTTGAAACAGGACCTCCAAACCTTAGCTTCTGCTGAGGCCATTATGTTTCTCCAACTCGTGACAGAGTGTGGCAGAGGTGCCTGTGAAAGAAGCAAGCTATGAGCACTGGCCTTGTTTTCTGGCAGTCTGCTTCTGTCATTGCTACCACAGTCCCATGCTGAGGTTCATTTCTAGACATTCTATAAGAGCCTCATTAACTGAGAAGCAGGAGCTTTTGCAAGGGGGTTGAGCCATCAGGCATGCTAGCTTACCTGTGATGTTGGGCTGTTGGGTCTGGTCGGAAGAGGCAGGTTGCTGGACCTGTGATCTGTGAGGAGGATCTCCCACCTCTGTGTCATTCCTTGCCTCTCTTCTTCCTGGAGGCCACTTGCCCTGGTCAGCTCTCACACATGCAGTGCCTATATTTGAGACAAGAATATGGACTAAAGCTTCTGAAATGCGAGCCAAACTAAACTTCTCCTTCCTTAAGTTGTGGTGTCAATATGTGAGTCTCAGCAACAAGAAGGTGACCAATGTATCCACAAGAGAGAAGAGAGAGAAGTCACTCACAAGGTGTGAGTCCACCCGTGAAGCCAGAGTCTACCTCTAGACCTCACACTGCCACACTCAAGAGGCTAGGATTCAAAGTATGAAAATGTTGGAGTCATACTCAAATACAGCAGACATACATGAGTTATTTCCAGTCCCAGGAGCTGGATCTAAGGATTACTTGACAAAAGTGTTCTGAATGAAATTGTTTTCATGTTAATAAACAAGCAAACAAACAAAAAGCAGACACTGAAATTTAATCTTCACTGACAGCAGACAGAATTTTCCAAATGTCCTTGTTTGGACAAAAAATACTCTATGATCAAAGTCGAATTAGCTGTTTTCCAAAGCCAAATTCAAGGCTAACATTTTCCAACACCTAAGAAAAACTGCACTGATTTTGTGACAATGTCCTGCACGTTCTTAATCCTAAGAGTACTTAGGATCTACACAGTCTTTCATGTTATGTAACGCCAAGCAACCAAAAGAAAAATGAGAAAACTGACATGTATCCAGATATTTTATGTATGTGGTGCCAAACATCTGGGTGTTTAGAAACACTGACTGAATTTTTCCCTTTTCACCTGGGTTTTTGGCATTGCATAGTCAGAGCAAATGGCAGGCAGACATCTTGGCAACGCATTTGCTGAGACATATGGGGGTGGGCGGTGGTGTCTTTGCCTTCAAGCTGTTTGCCACAGAAGGAAAAGTTCACAATTGCATTTTGATCAAATTGCTATCTTCTCCCATTAAAAGGACTTTTTCTCCAAGAGAGGTCATTGACCTGGTTGGCGTTTTGACAACTCTTTCCCCTCCTGTGATATATTGCTGGGCCATTTGAGAATGTGGAGGAGTTAATAACTGACTATGCACACTGCATCAGTTTTGCCCAGTGACTTGCTTCTGCCTTATTTCCCATGTGTTTTGGCCATAGTTTTAGTCTAACTAAGTCCCTATAGTTATTTCTATAACCCTATAAATCAGCCTCTATTTCATTGCTTTTTTTTTCCAATATATTAATACAGGGTCTCACTACACAGATCAGATTCCTAGTGATCGTGCTGTTTTCAGACCATCAGGCACTGACTGGGATTACAGGTGTGCCCGCCACCATGCTCAGTCTCAGCCACTGTCTTGGTGCGCCTGGGGGCAGGGCCAGCACAGCACGCTGGTGATTGAACCCTGGTCTCTGCGCCTGTCTAAGCAAACACTTTAGTCTGCTGGGCTATCTGGGCAGCCTTTTTTTATTTCTAATAATTATGTATCAGCTTTGTTACAAACGCGTGAAATCTTGGAAAATATGCCCCTGCACTGTGTGTTATCTCTTTGTGTGTCTCTGTGCTATATTAGCTCTTGCCAGTTTCTTCAAATGTTGCACCCTAAATGTTATGCTAGGACATGTTAGATGTTGCTTCTGTAATGAAAAGCTGCACAAGACCCGTGGGTTCAGCCAAAGTTTTTTTCATTCAGAGAATGCATTGTGAATATGACAAATTCTCAAGACTGGAGCTTGCATAACAGTATTGCATTG
Source organism: Myocastor coypus (assembly GCA_004027025.1). Lineage (NCBI taxonomy): Eukaryota > Metazoa > Chordata > Mammalia > Rodentia > Myocastoridae > Myocastor > Myocastor coypus. The sequence goes on along the minus strand of PVJA010013259.1, from coordinate 20,539 downwards.
GTGGATTATCTGGCATTGTTTGCTGGTTTAGAAAGCTGAACAAAGAGTGGCTGTCAATCTCACAGCACAAATTATCCAGAGAAACTTAAAACAATTCTAAGCTACCAGAGAGCTGATGTTGCTCAAAGAACTGACCTCCAATGAGAAACAGCACCCAGGAGAGGAGCCTCTGAGCACACACTAAGTGGGTGTGGAAACAATCAGAGGCTCTTCCGAAGAGTTAAGAAATTGTTAAGATTTTAATGTATCCTTCAAGTTTACATGCTAGAAAATTACTCCCCAGTGAGAGTGATTTGAGGGGCTGATTTTATGAACTCATTAGGTAAGGAAGGTTTTGTCATCATGAATGAAGTAAGGTAATGTTTTCACGTGTAGTTTTCGTAGGAGAGAGATTCACGCACCATGTGCTGCCCTTTCTTTGTTCCTCGTGATGCTCAAGCCTCTGGTTTTCCCCATGGTATGACACAGGTCGTAGGTCTTCACTGTCCAATGGAGGGTCCCTTAACTTTGCACCTTCCAGTTCCCATAATTGTCAGAAACAAATGAATCTCTGCTTTGGGGTGTTTCATTTTGTTTTGATTTGTTTCTATGGTCGTTATTACTCTTCTTTAATTTTAAAGAGGAAGAAAGCAAAAGCAACAAGGACAAAGACAAAAACAAAGCACACAAAAAAAAAAACAGTGAAAATGGTGCAGAATTTTAAACAAGAGCAGTAAACTAACAAATGTTGTTATGTCACGTACTGTTATAATCAAATTTGTTGCCCAGGCTACCAGATATGAGCATGGAAGGTTGATCAGTTAAAACATTAACTCTTTCTTTCTATAAACCTTGAATTTTTTTTTTTGCATTTGAATTTTTAAAATTTATTTTAAGAGAGTATAAAAATAATACGTAAGACATTAGAAGCAATATGCATTTTTTTCTTAAAAAAAGATGAAGGTTACTCACCAGTGGCTATGTTGCACACTACTGCCTTCAGTGCAGATTCTCAGATTATAGGCACTAGCATATAAAACTTGGCCAAAGTAAAAGTTTTAAGCATTAACTGTTACCTTCAAAGAAGTAATAGAAAGTAGTAGCACAATCATAGCTATCCTGTGCATATACTTACATGCTTTCCCCCTCATTTTTCCCTCTCTTTTCTTGTTTCCCTCATCTCGACTGTTTATTTCTTATGTTCATTTTCTTTGCCTTTTAAAATGCCTATTGTATTTTTCAGATTTTACTTATTCTTTCAGATTCTTAAACTAGGAACACAATATGATATGGGACCCACACATATGGGTCTGTTTTATTGCACTTATGAGAATAGCTACTAGTTGCATCCATTTATCTCTAAGAACCTTAAGTTTGTCTTTTTTTTTTTTTGTAGCTAAGTAATACTCTATTGTACAAAAATTCATCCTTTTTATCTGTTGCTCAGTTGATGGGCTTTTGGGTTGTCTTCAGGATTTACCTATGACAAATTGTGCTGCTACAAACATGGGTGCACGTATATCTCTGTGGTATGATGTTTTAAATTCTTCGGGGAAAATATTCAGACAGGGAGTAGCTGGATTTAATGGAACTTCTAATCCTAGTGTTTTGAGGAATCTCCAAACTGATTTTAATAGTATGATACCAGTATGATAGTCACTGTTATACTTGCTGTCATATTAACTTGGACCCCAGGGCCATCATAATGAACTAGGTCCCCAGAACCTCTAAAAAATTTTTATTGTTATTTTGGTATTTATATCGTCGGTAATAATCAGTACTAACCTGGCTTATGAATACATTACTGCTTCCTTTTAGAAATGAGATCTTTCTATATCCTTATTATGAAAGCAAAGTAACATTTTAAATACTTATATATAGACATATACAAATCTAATAAGGCTTTGAGTTCTAGTTTCTCAAAAATGAACAGAAAGGAAAGGATCTTTTACATTTTTATCTTAATAAAGTTAAGCATAAGACTACAAGGTCTCACTGCACAGATTGGACTTGTAGAGATTCTCCTGCTGTTTTCAGCTTCCCAAGAGCTGGGATTACAGGGCACACCACCCAGTTTACAGGCGCACCACCAAATCCAGTATCAGTTGCTGTTTCAGTGTTCCCTGAGGGCAGGGCCTGCACATCAAGCCAAGCCAGGGATTCAATCACTAACCCCTGCTTCTGCCTAAGCACGCTTTAATCTGCTGAGCTGCCTGGCCAACCCAAGAATATATGAAGAAGTAAGGTATTAAGCATTGCACTGACTGCAAAGTCATAATCCTATTGGTGTTGAAACACTTTTATTCCCTTAGGAATTTCTACAAAGACAAAACTTTGGTCTCTTTCCTACTGCCTGGTAACCTTCCTCTGGTCTGTGTAACACACTTTGTCTTTACTGTGAAGAGGTCTGTGAGTCAGTTTTTAATGTGGTAAAAGTGATATTTCTAGACTAGTATTTCTAGAAATTTGTGAATGCCTAGAGTATTTTCTGTTCTGATTCTATGTATATAATCCATCCAAACTACATCAATCGGGGGCTGAGAATATAGCTCAGTGGTCTAAGCTCCTGCCAGACAAGCATAAAGATCCGGGTTGGATCTCTGGTACTCATTCGACCAAAGGGAGGCTGACACAGGAGGCTCACTATGAGGCTGAGTAGTGAGACCTTGTACAATATAAATAAATAATAAACAAATAATGTTTCATGTATGTATCCATGTATATGTAGATGCATAGATGTTCAGGGTTCTTCGGACAGATGAATTTTGTTTCATACTTAGTAGTTCTTATTTTTCAGTCCGTTATCAGTATCTGTTTTAAATCTTGAGCTGTTGGAAAAAAGAAGTGTTTACCTTTGTTTAAATAACTACCTGGTGTTTAATTCTATTATATGCATATAAAAATATAAACATTAAGATAAAATAGCAGTAATAATAGCATACATTTTTAAAAATAAGTGCTAATTCTGCCATGTAGTTCTTCTTCATCAGCTCTGTTCAAGTGAGTCAAAGATATTCCTGGATCTGAACCCAACACAATCAGGAAGCACCTGTTCTGCATTGATTATGTGTAGTTTAATGAAAGTCCAAATTGATCTGTTCCTTCTTTCCAAAATATTCCATTTATCTCCTCAATGGGTAGAATTTGGAGACATTTACATCCTGATTCGTAATTGGGCAATTGACATTAAATAATGCAGTCTTAAGGGAGCTTTAAAGTGAACTTGAGTCATAATTGACCATGTGAGAGGTCAGGTTAGACACTTCATTCTTGAGAATCTAACATTAGGAAAGCTTGTGTGGTGTTATCTATAATTCTTATTATAAGTTCAACTGGACATTTTAGGAAAATCACATAAAGATGTGCTCATTTTCAGTAACAGGTATACTTAATTTCTTGCTTTATGACAGAGGATTTGTCTCAGGAAAGATTAGTTAATACATGTATTCAATGGGCCCCAGCCTAGTTCCGTTAACATCGCTGCATATTCATATTTTTCTGCCATACACATTGACCTGAGAGACTTTATAAACATAGCCTGATTTCTACAGATTTCTTTTCATCAGCCTTTTCACGAAAACTGTGATTTTAATTTGGAACTTGGCATGTTTAGAGCCCTATACTGCTCCAACCCAGCCCCAACACAATTTCTGGAATAAGTGCTTAATGAAGTGGCGAGTTGGCCTGCCTAACTCTAGGACATAAAGAAGTCTCCATTTACATGGCTGTAGGAGGTAGATGGATGCAAAAAAGAACAAAGCATTTACTTTAAAAAGTGATGATTTATTTAATTATGTGGATGTTGGAGAAATAATTGGGAAAATAAGTTAAAAATCATACAAGGAATGGAGAAGTATCTATATAACATCCAGGAGATAAGAAGAACCTGATGTCACGGGGGAACTTAAGGAGGACCAGAAGCCCTTAGGCAGTGTACAGAGGAGAAGGTGTGTCTGGGAAAGCTCCAGTGCCTCCTGAAGGAGAAGCACCTGACACTTGCTCTACCAGACCTCTGGTAAGCTCAGCAGAGAATGGTCAGGAAGAGGTAGAGTCCAGGAGCTGTCTCCCTAAACTTATTAAAAGATAGCAGTGATTGTATGAATGATAATCAAATTAAAAGAGATATAGTTCCATTTGGGTAGAAACTCTATTATCCTGATAATCTTTATAATTTTGCACACTTGTGTCCAAGATATGTCAAGTCCTAAAGCAAAATGCTTCACCAACTTGAAAGATCAAAGATAACTCTTTCTTTCTCAAAGGTTTTCTATTATGAATATTTCCAGGACGGCATACCCCTTTCATCTGGAAATAATATTTTCACAGAAGTGATAGGACAGAGTTCTTGGGTGAGATGATTAAGGTACTTGCTTTACAACTTTTCTTAGTGAGAATGATGATTTTTGACTACCAAACAATCCCCATATTGTAATTCTCTTCATCCTCGCTCTGGGGTCTAAGGATTAAAACAAGAATACTTAATAAAACTTACCAATTTGGAATGATATAATATAATATATATATATATATATATATATATATATATATATATATATATATTCTCAAAAATGCTTTCCTTGGGGCTGGGGAAATAGCTCCGAGGCACAAGTGCCTGCTGGGCAAGTGCAAGGTCGTGAGTTCGAACTCTGGTCCCACAAAAAAAAAAAAAAATACTTTCCTTGGAAGACATTAGGGAAAAGTTATCAAAAATAACTATGACATGAGCCACTGTAGTTATTTGGTGAGATCAGCATCTATTGATCATTTCCCCTATGTAAATGTTTCTGCAATTGGAAGCAAATGATCATTACGAAACTGTTATTGGTTGAGTGGCTACCAGAGACCCATAGTCCTTAAAATAGGAAAATAAAATGTTTTAAATAATTGAGATTATCTTTGCTGCATGACTATCACTAAGCCCATAGGCAATTAGGGGAGTATGTTTTCAAGGCATATAAATAAGCTCTAATTTAGTCTTCTAATCTGAGTTTTTCAAAATATAAATGGAGATCTTCACTCTTCGGATCAATGCATATTTTTTTTTTTTTTAGCATATAACACGTATTGTTATGTCACACCTCACTTTTAATTCTAATTTGTTCTTGTTTTGCCTGAACTAAAAAAATATTTTTCCATGTTGGAGCAAAATGACAAGTACACACATGACTCCTAGCAAGTGATTAGAAAAAGAGTCAGAGTTAATCCTAAATACAGGTACCAGACATGATGGTAACCCAAGAGAAAGAGAAATGAAAAAGCAAAATAGCCAAATCTGGACATCACAGCTCCCTTCATCTGAAATATCATTCATATATATTATTTCCAGATGAAGAGAGATCTGATTTCATGGAATTTCCCATAAATGAGAAGTAACTAAAACCTGAAATAAGTGTGTGTCACTGAGTTTTTAAATGTTTACAGAGTTTCATTACTGTAAATCTGGGCTCATGTGTTATGTGCAATTTTCAAGTTTTTTAAAGTTATCATAAGATTGCATCAATGTATGTCAAGTTATTTTACTTCAGATTTTCTTTCCCAATGAATGGGAACGGTGAAAGCAATATGTGGTAATTACGCATCAGATGTTTTCTCATTTCTACTTCAATGTTAAAATTAACTGAACTCATATTCTCCTTGTGTCAAAAGGGCATTGATCTCAGACATATGAAGAGAATGCATAATTGATTTCCTGATTTCTGAGGGCCCCAGGTCTTGTTGCTGATAGCACATTTCAGGGTCAAGCAAATCTACTATTTGTAGCAAAATGCATTTAGCATTCAGTTGAATCTCACAGCATTTAAAAGAATTCAATACAGTCATATATAACTTTGCCTACTAATGGAGAATTAGAGTTACCATCAATAATTCCAAAAAGTGGGTAATTGAAATATCTTTTTCATTTGCCCTGGAATTAGAGTGTCTTAATATCTATCCATAAACATTAACATTTTCTATACCCTTTCAAGGCATGGAACTTTGATCAAGAAATCTGAAAATGAAGGCCACCCAGACAACTCAGTGGTACTAAAGCACCTGCTTAGGCATATACAGGGATGAGAGTTTGATCCCCAGTGTGCAATGTCTACCCCACTCCCTAGAGTACTCTGAAAAGCCAGTTGACACTGGGGATGGCGGCACGTGCCTATAATCCCAGTGCTTAGGAGGCTGAAAATAGGAGGATCACTCTGAGACCTTGTACTAAAAACGATAAATAAATAAGTAAATAAATAAATGAATGAATAGGCAAAAAATAAATCTGAAAATGTAGCCTTGAATTCTTAACTGAAATTATGCCCATTGTTCCTCAATGTATATATTTCTAGTAGATGGTGGTATTAAGATTGTGGTATGTGTTGTGAACTAAGATGGTAAGAGCTACTGTGAAGGAAAGCGGGAATTTCACCCAGTTGATCACATTGTAATCCCTGCAAGGAACACACTAGAGTTGTCTACTGTGACTGTGTTTTACATATGGGGAAACTATGTAAAAATAAATATTGTTGAGAAAGAGAGAGAGACAGAGAGAGAGAGAGAAAGAGAGAATCTATGAAACTATCTACACATTTAGGAAGAGGATAACTGTATATAAGTATTTGAATATAATGCTTGTCTCAGCTACTCTTCTCTTGCTGGTACAAAGTACCAGACATCCAAAATAAAGGAAGGAAAGCTTTACTTAATTCACAGTTCTTGGTAGGTTCAATCCATACTCAGCTGTCTTCAAGCCAGAGTGAGGCATATGGAGCAGAGCAGCCATTTATGGTGGCTGCAAAAACCAGAGAGTAAAGGGCCTGGCAGCAGCATAAGCAGCAAACTAGCCAATCTCTCCTTCTTACATCATAATTCAAACTTCCTGTCACAAGAAGGTGCAGCACCCACACCCACAAGAATCAATCATAAAGTCCAGAAGCTGCCTGATGACTGCATGAGGTTTTGGAGGAACACCTATACACAATCATAGCATCCTACCCCTACACTTCCAAAGACTCATGCACATCCTATTTGTGTAAAAGGAATTTTAGTCCATCTCTAAGGGTTACTAAAGTTCCAACAATTTCATCATTGATGAAAAGCCCAAGTCCAAAGTATCCTCCAAGACGTAAGGCAAAATCCTAGCTGTGAGCAACTGTAAAAATGAAAATTTAAATACTTCCAATATTCAGTGGCACAAGATAAGCATTGCCATTGCAAAAGGTACACATAACAGGATGGATACAAGCTACTTGGAAAAAAGCAAGTCCAGTATCCGGAAGGGTAAACATTAAGTCCTGTAGTTCCATGAGAAACATAGGAAGCAGTCTATGGCAAATTGTGAGCTCCAGATCACTCTTCGCTATGACAGTTCTGATAGTTCTAGCTCCCATGGCTTCTCTCTTAGGCTAGCTTTGCTCTTTCCTTGCAGTTTCCCTTAGATGATCCTTGTCCCTGGCTTTTCCAATCTGTAGTTTCTACTGAATAGGCTTCTCATTCACAGCTTTACATGCTGCCATCTCAGGAGTACACTTTCTGGCCTCTCAGGCCTCCTTCTGAAATATAGGTGGAAGCCTTCTTAACCTTAGAACTCCTGCATTCTGAAGTTTAAAGACCTTAAACTAACTTCACATAGATAATGTTAAGGTCTGCTGCCAGCTGGATCTGATTACAAGGAGCTTATCTTTATTTGAGCCCTTCTGGAACCTGGTGTGCTCACAGCATCTATTCAGGATCATGGGTCTCTGTGGTGTGCCTCTCAAAGTAAAGTCTGTCACCCTTGCAATTTGAGGCTTCTAAGGGTGGAGACCTGCTACCTCCAGTAATGCCCTCAGGTCATGTTTTATATTATCCTGTTCCTCCTGAGCAATGGAGAACTCAGCTCTATCTTTGCAGTCTAAAGCCTTCATTGCACTTCCTTTCTAGTCAAACAAACAACACTTTAAATCATCCTGCTGAGTTCTTTACTCATGATTCTCAACACAAATCTGACTAAAAGACCCCAACAATAATCATGCCACTGCCTCAGTATTTGGTTACTTTCGAATTACTTTTGGAATATTAGTCACTCCACCATGCTTAATCTCATTTTCAGGCAGTCTCTAGACTGGAGCAAAATTCAGACGAACTTTCTGCCAACCCATAACAAATATCATCCAGAGTTCAACAATCAGTGCACTCCTTCTTCCCAGCAGAAACATCCTTACCTGGTCTTCACAGGCAAGATTTCTACCATGCTTCTTGTCTTTTGTGCTCTTACCAGAATCTCCCATACAGAACAGCCAAAGCTGTTCCAGCACTACTCGTGTACTGGACATCTCTGAAACTTTCCTATCTCTTCCTATCTTAGTTACTTTTCTCATATTGTTGGGACAAATACCTGACACTCAAAGTGAAAGAAGGAAAGGTTTATTTAGCTCACAGTTACTGGAAGTTTCAGTCCATATTTGGCTTGATCCAAGGCAGACTGGCATATGGCAGAGAGCAACAGTTCATGGTGGCAGAACAGCAATAATAGGGTGACAGAGCCAACCAACCAATCAGGGCAGCAGAGCAACAGTGCAAGTCTGTCTCTCTGTCTCTCTTTAAATTACATCAGGCTCTCTGCCTTAGCTTATTCACCTCAGGCCACACCTATAGTTCCCAGCAGTACTCAGACTGATAATCTCATCAACACATAATCCCAGTGACTCATGAGTCAAGTCTCAATCTATAGAAGTCCCTGCCCCTTGATTCCATGAGGCTTTGGCAGGAGAACTAGACATAAACCACAACAATCCACAATTGGACCCACAAAGTTTCATATATATCTCATTGTACAAAAGACATTTTAGTCCATCTAGAAGAGTTGCCAAAGTCCCCACAGTTTCAGCATTGCTGAAAAGTCCAAATCCCAAATCTCCAAGATCCAAGGTAAACTCTCAACTGTGAACTCCTATACAAAAGAAAAGTTAAACATATACAACATTCAAAGGCATAAGATAAGCATTATAATCCAAAAGTTGCAAACAACAGGGTAATATAAAACCCTGGGACCAACACATTCCCAAAATCCAGCAGGGTAAACATTAAGTCCCATAGTTCCAACTGAAACATGCACAACAGTCTTCACTGAGTTGTGCGCTCCATGCAGCTCCATCCCTAAGACACTCTTGGTGGAAGTTTCCACGGCTTCCCTCTTAGGCTGGCTTTGCTCCCTCTTTGCATGATCACGTTCCTGGGTTTTCCAGACTTCTGGGGTTTCCACTGAACAGGCTTCACAGGTGTAGCTTTACACACTTCCCTCTCAGGAACACACTGCCTGGCCTCCCAGGCCTTCTTCTGAAGTCGAGGTGGATGCCTTCTTAACCTCAGAACTCCTGCATTCTGCATATGCTTATGTGGATGATGCCAAGGGTTGCTTCCAGGTAGAGCAGTAGCCAGGCTTCCTTCTCTCTTGGCTGTAGGGGTGGAGTGCCTGGATTGACGAACACTCTGACTTTGATTCTGAAAATCCAATTCTCCATGCTGGCATCATTTTGGAACCTGGTTTGACCACTGCCGCCGTTCTGGTACTTTAGCCTCTGTGGCTTCTCAAGGCAAAGCCTCTCTCTTTTTCAATTCTGGGGAAGCAAATGATGGAGAGCTGCTACCTCTTGTGATGCCTTCAGGCCATCCTTTTGATTCTCTGGTTCCTTCCCAGCAGTGGAGATCCTCTCAGCTCCATTGTTGCAGTCCAAAATTTTCCTGATGTTTCCTTTCTGGCCAAACTCACATTTTAAATCATCCTTTTTGGCTCTTTGCTCTTGATTCTCAACATAAATCTGGCTAAAAGCTATCAATAACAACCATGCTACTGCCCCAATAGTTCGCTGCTTTGAAATATCTCTTGAAAGATTAATCGTTCCACCATGCTTAATCTCAGTCTTAGGCAAAGCCTTTGGGCACGAGCGAAATTCCAACAGGCTTTCAGCCAATCCATAGCACAAATCATCTGAAGTCCATTGACCAGCGCTGTCCTTTTTCCCACCAGAAACCTCCTCCTCCTGGTCTTTACAGGCAGGCCTTCTGTCAGTCTTCTGGTCTAAGCTCTGACCAGAATCTTCCCTACAGAACAATTGAAGTTTTTCCAACCCTTCACAAGTAGAGGTCCTCTCTGAACATTTCCAATCTCTGCTCATAAGCCATTCTTTATACTCAGCTTCAAGTCAGTCTTTTAGTCTGACTTCTGTCCAGAATCTCCCAAACAGAACAGCCAAAGCTGTTCCAGTCCTTTGCTTGTAGCTGATATCTCTGAACCTTTCCTATCTCTTCCCATAAGCCATTCCAAAAAGCTTATAATCCACATGATCAGGTTAGTCACAGTAACAATTCCACTTCTCTGGCACCAAATTCTGTCTTAGTTACCTTTTACTCATTGCTGGGACAAACACCTGACACTCAAAATGAAGGAAGGAAAGGTTTATTTAGCTCACAGTTACTGGAAGTTTCAGTCCATATTTGGCTTGATCCAAGGCTGAGTGGAACAGAGAAGAGAGCATCCAATTCATGGTGGTGGAACACCAACAATACGGTGGTAGTGGCAAATGTCCAATCAGGGCAGCAGAGCAACAGCGCGAGTCTGTCTCTCTATCTCTCTTTAAATTACATCAGGCAGCCGGGCGTGGTGGCGCATGCCTGTAATCCCAGCACTCGGGAGGCTGAGGCAGGAGGGTCGATGCGAGTTCAAGACCAGTCTGGGCTACAAAAGTGAGCTCAAGGCCAGCCTGAACTGCATAATGAGACCCTGTCTCAAAAAGACAAAAAAAAAATTACATCAGGCTCTCTGCCTTAGCTTATCCACCTCAGGCCACACCTATAGTTCCCAGCAGTACTCAGACTGATAATCTCATCAACACATAATCCCAGTGACTCATGAGTCAACTCAATCTATAGAAGTCCCTGTCCCTTGATTGCATGAGGCTTTGGAGGGACAACTACACATAAATCATAACACTTCCCATAAGTAATTCCTAAAAACTTTTAATGCACATGACCAAGCTTAGCTACAGAAACTACTCCTTTCCTGATACCAAATTCTATCTCAGTTATTCTTCTCTCATTGTTGGGACAAAATACCAGACACCCAAAATAGAGGAAGGAAAGTTGTAATTAGCTCACAGTCAGTGATGTATTCCGTCTGTATTCAGCTAGCTCCAAGGCAGAGTTTGACGCATGGCATATGGCCATTCATAGAAGTGGCAAAGAACATAGAGCAAAGTGACTCACAGCAGCTCAGGCAGCTAACTAACCTCTCTCTTCACCTTACATTGTAATGCAAATTACCTGCCACAGGACAGGTGCAGCAGCACTCACGTCCATAAGAATTAATCATACACTACAGCAGATGTTCCGTGACTGCATGAGGCTTTGGGGGGACACCAGTACACAAACCATAATACTATTGAATATATTGAGACATGACAGTCATACAAGTTATCTTTGTCCTCTACAATTACAAGATGTGTTGCAAGTGCTGGCCATTACCTTACAGACATTTCATTATATGACAAACTGCTGAAGTGTATTTTTTCAGACTCTCTTTACCTGTCTGTCTGTCTGTCTGTCTGTCTGTCTGTCTGTCTATCTATCTATCTATCTATCTATCTATGTATCTATCTATCTATCTATGATCTATCTCATCACACATATCTCCCAAGAAAGCTATTTATACAGAAAATAACTTTGACTGTGCAATTAATTTAAGAATCTAAACTAAAGGGCCAGCCAGATAACTCAGCACACTAAAGCACCTGCTTATGCAGAGTACAGTGGCTGGGGTTTACTTCAGCATCCTGTGCTGGCCCTATCCCTGAGGTACACTGAGATGGGAATTCAGACTGGCTGTGTTAGTGAGCACCTGTAAACTCAGCACTTGGGAGGCTGAAAACAGGAGGATCACTATGAGTCCAATCTATGTAGTGAGATTCTGTAGACACTGTCCTATATACAGAATAAGAGTATCTAAAGTGATAATGTGATCCTGAAAAAGGAGCTCAGAGTGATGCAAAGAAAGGACCTAAGACAGAGAATTCCAGAATTATTTAGAAGTCAAGTACGTTAAAGACAGACATGTTCAGAAGATATACATCAAGATATTGGGTTTTTTTTTTTTGTTGTTGTTGTTGTTTTTTTTGTCTTTTTGAGACAGGGTCTCATTATGCAGTTCAGGCTGGTCTTGAGCTCACTTTCATAGCCCAGGCTGGTCTCGAACTCGCACCGATCCTCCTGCCTCAGCCTCCCGAGTACTGGGATTACAGGCGTCCGCCACCACTCCCGGCTAAGATATTGGTTTTAGACTTGGAACCGCCAGGCCCATGGAAGAATACATTTGGTTATTTCAAGCCATAAAATTCACAGTAGTTTGTGACTATAGGCATTAGTAAGCAATAAAATACAATCATAGAACTACTCAAATAGTTCAACAAAAATATCAGAAGAGACAAAAGAATATAAAAGAGATTAGGAAAATAGAAAATAACTATTGTGCCAGTGGGTTTGAATACAACCATATGGACAATTACATTGTGTTGCTAGTCTAAGCAGAACATCAGTTCTTATTGTGTAAGAAGCCAAATTTCAACTATCTGCTATGCACTAGAATTCTACATTAGAGGAAAATGTATGCATTGATTAAAAATAAAATGATCAAAGATATTAAAAATGACAGAAAAAAATGACTACAGCAATTTGAACAAAATATTTCTAAAAGCCAAATAATAACAGATGCTATGGTTTGAATGTGATAATCCCCCTAAGTACTTATGGGTTTGCATGTCAAGGTTTTGAACCACAGGTGAAATTTGGTATCATTAGCTCCCTTCAATGTGCAAGTTTCCTTCCTCACATCCACAATGATGGTTCTGCCTCACTGCAGACCTCGATCAATGGAGCCAGCACACTTGGGATTAAAATTTCTGGAAATGTGGGCCAAATTAAGTCTTTCCTGCTTGAAGTTGTTTTCTAGGATATTTGGTAACAATGACAGAACATGGAGGAACAAATATGAGAGAGGTATTGCATGATGACAAAAGTAAAAATTATGAGGACAGGGGAGATAGCTCTGTGGTGCAAGTGCCTAGCAAGTGCAAGGTCGTGAGTTTGAATCCTGGTCCTGCCCCCACAAAAGGAAAAAAAAATAAAAATAATATATATATATATATATATATATATGACTAAATAAAAAAATAAATGTATATGCACTCAGGAAAGGAGAGATAAAAATTGAAATGAAGCTGAAAGTTTATATGTAGACTTCTGAAATTGAAAAAAAAGAACACTATCCCAAGCCTTTCTCTGAATTTTGCTCTGCTATGTACATAGGTTAAATGGATTTACTTTTCTGCCTTATTATTGGCACTATACATTTTTATTCTATTTTTCATGGGATAAACATAATGACTCAAGTTACTGAGATCTAACATTAAAGTAGAATCATTTTGTTGTCTCTTTTCCTACTTTAATGAGGGGACTTCACACAAAGAAATTTGAATTAACCATATCTCTTTGTTCTTGGTATGATATCTTACATAGACTCTATCTATCTATCTATCTATCCATCTATCATCTATCTATCTATCTATCTATCTATCTATAAATTACTTAATCTTACTTTGTTTCTTTTTTTAATGTGCTTAGGACAGGGGATACAGAATCTACAGGGTCTCACTACATAGATCGGACTCATAGTGATTTTCCTGTTTTCAGCCTCCAAAAGTGCTGTGACTACAAACATGCGTGTTATGGTTTATGTCTAGTTGTCCCCCCAAAGCCTCATGGAGTTACTGGGCGGGGAATTCTAGAGTTTGAGACTTGACCCATGATCCCTGGGATTATAGGTTTTAGTACTGATGGGATTATGGGTGGAAGTACTTCCGGGATTATGGGTGTAGTCTAGGGCGGGAGCTAAGGCGGAGAGCCTGAATGTAATATAAAGAGAGACAGAGAGACAGACTGGAGCTCGAGCTGTTGCTGTTACTCTGCTGCTGTGTTGGTTGGCTACCTCTGCCACCATTTTGTTGCTGTTCTGCCGCCATGAACTGGATGCTCTCCGCCCTGCTCCACTCAGCCCTGGGCCAGCCGAATATGGACTGAAACCTCATGAACTGTGAGCTAAATAAACCTTTCCTTCCTTCATTTTGAGTGTTAGGTATTTGTCCCAGCAATGAGCACAAAGTAACTAAAACAATGCGCCACCATGCCCAGTCTGGATTGCCATCTCGGTGTGCCCCTGTGGTGGGGCCGGAACCGCATGACAGGCATCCATCCCAGGCTGCAGTGCTCTGCTGAAATGGGTGCTTTAGTCCGCTGAGCTATGAGGCCAGCCCTTTTTCAAACTCTTGTTTTGTTTTGCTTTGTTTTGTTTTGTTTTGTTCTGTTCTGTTTTGTAACTAGAGATTGAATTCAGGCCCTTGCACTTGCCAGGCAAGCATTTATTCTACTGAGCTATCTCCCCAGCCCCTTATTTTTCTTTCATATTATTATATCTCTCAGAGGCAATTACTGTACTTACTTGACTTTTTTTTTTAATTTTTTTTAATTTTATTTTTTACTTGACTTTTTAAAATCATATGTTGCTTTAAATGTTGCTTGTGTGTTTCAAGAATACAGAAATAGTCCTCTTAATAATATGCTAATTGTCTCATTTGCTTTTCATTATATGCCATAAAAATCTATTGATGTGTGAATATCTAGGCTACTATGTTTTGACTATTGAAGTGTGTTCCATAATATGAATTTTCCATGACAAATACTTGCAACACCCAAGCCATATTGTTCTAACCATTCTCACACATTTCTCTGCGGAAGCCAGGAGTAGAGAATGTGGGTGGAGGCACTTTTCGGGATGATGTGCTCTGGGACCACTGTGTTGTATCGTGGATTATCTATAACTCAGTCTACAAAACTCTTCAACATCCAGTGACTAAATGACTCTGTGCCTCTGTGTTCACATTAATTGTCATCCACCCTTGGCATTAACTGCTTTGCATCTTTTGCTAGTTAAATGGATTTTGTACTTCCTTTTGCATTTCTTTATGTACTAAATCATAGGCTCCCAATTACTGTTGGGCATAATTTATGTGTTTATTAGCAATATATATTTGTCCAAATATCATTATATTTTAATCTGTGTTAATTTCTCTGTTCTTCATTTATGTGTTGATTTTCTAGAGTTCTTCATAATGCCAGGTATGGTGGTACATGTGTCTAATCCCTGTATTTAGGAAATTGAAGGAAATTGACTGGGAATTCGAGGCTAGAATAGAATGAAAGTGTAAGCTTATGTTTATAAACCACAAAACAAACCGATAAAACAAAGAGCTATTTATAAACTCATTTCTGCTTATAAAAATTATAACTGTTTTCTTCCAATATGGTTGTTGTGGGCAGGGCTTGGAAGGAAAACAATAAAGGTGAATGATTTTTTATAATGATGTGAATGATTATTTTATAATGTTCAGCCAAAGGGTCAAATGGAAGAGTGCAGGTCATCTGCTCACACACTTAAGGCACTAAAATCCCAGCTGAGCACCTGGATCCCATGGCAATGTCTCGTGCAGGTCTGTATCAAGGATCTACACTGGGAAAACCCAGAGGTTAGGGGTGGGAGAGAGAAAGTCTGTGCAAGTAGGGTGAAAGGTCTGTGCCAGCCGGCTGAGGGATTTGCACTGCAGAGAGGAAGAAATACCATGTTGACTCAGTTCAGCTGGGTGATCCAAGTTGAACATTAATGAATCCACTATAAAGCTATAACTGATTAGTTTTTCAGTGATACTTTTGCTTGATTAATTTTGACAATGTTTTCTTTTCCCTTTCATACTGTGGAAGTTTAATTTCTTTAAACGTGAAGAACATGAGTTTATATAACTATATAACTTATATAGTCCTACTCCTATCTAGGACTTTATTTTTTTTTGTTTCTATTTTTTTCTTAAACTGAGGTTTCATTATATAATTTAGGCTGGGCATGAACTCACTGTGTATCCCAGGGTGACCTCAGACTCTCTGGGATCCTCCCATCTCATCCTCCCAGGACTTCACTTACAGGAAAATGCCATCACATGAAGACTAGGCCTTTAATTCATACCGTTAAGTTTATTTCAGCATACATTGTTAAACGCAAAGCATGTTCTAATTTTTCCACTTAGGGAGTGTTGTAGGCAGCTGAGTTAGATAGGAACATTATAAGCTGTTAGATAAAGCTAAGCCCTCTAAAGGTCCAGTGAGGAAGATGGGATATGTTGCGACTGTAGGGAGACAGGCACCTCAGTTGTGGGCCAGATGTCCAGACAAAAGATAAAAAAATGTACACACCTACATCTCTAATGATAAACATCAGGGATTGATATTCTAAATAAGTCTCTCATCACTTAGAGAAATCCAGGAATAGTCATTAACTTAACCCACTACAAGAAAAGCCCCTGTTCTATATTCAGGCCTACTTGCTATATGATTCCCTTTCCTATTTGCTCCTGACTTAATCAATTTTGCCTTAGCAATTATACTTATAGCCTTATTGGTTGACCATAGTTTTGTCCCACCTCACGTTCACCTTGTGCTTTCCCATGTTTCCAACCTTGGACCTGTTTCATGTTGTGCATTTGCACTATAAAAATACTTAGAAAAGGAAAGTCTTGGCAACCCATGTGGCACCCCTTCTGGCTCTCTTGGACTGAAGATGTCTTTCCCTTAATAAATATATTAAGCTCATCACTTCCACTGTTCCTAAATTTTTTTCTTCAGTTTCAGAGAATACAATCTTGTGGCAGATATCTAGCATATTGGGAATTCCTTTCCCTTATTCAATATGACTTACTTATTTCCTATGTCTTTTTTCATATTTAATTTAATATTTACTTCTTATATATATTCTAATAAGTTTGGCTATACTCTCTATTCTGTTAAAAAGGAACATTTATATCTCCAAGAAATTGAATAAAATAATACAAGATGATTATTTTGAAATACTGGAAATAAACTTTTATGACAAAAATTATTTGTAAATTTATTTTAAAAAAATATTAATTTACCAGCTAGTGGTTATCTCTGATCTATTTCTGATGGGGAAAGAAAATGTGTTATTCATCACCCTAAAATAGTAAAATAGGTGGTACCTAAATTTTCTTCCCTTTCCACATTCAATTTATGTGGTGGAAGGCAATTGTGTTCAAATCAAGAATACAGTTTGATATTAAGAAAGACTGATTTAAAGCTTAAGTGCCTATGTTATAGGGTAATAGTATCACTAAGCTTCTCTTCTGCAGATTTAACAACTTAAGTTTGCAGACCAAAAAATTAGAGCAAAAGAAAGGCTACAAGGCTGATCAATATTTTGACTCTAGCCCCTTTTGGCCAGAGAAGACTCAGGACACAAAAGAAGCTATACTGTAACATCCTATAACTCAGTAGTATCCCAAATTTTCTGTTCAAGGAGATTATATGGCCACAGAAGAAAGGGATTGACGATGCATAGTGTGCCTAAGGAGAGTCACCTAGAGAGAAAACATTCTCTCAGGTTTTCATAAAGAGCAAATTGGTCAATTGCTGTGACTCATCGAGATGGCTGACATTGACAAAAGTTCTGCAAAACACTGAAAATGGTTTCAGGATAAATTCTACGTGTACTTCACTGAAATTGTCAGATAAAATGTTACTTTTTTATATAGCTCTTATTTTAACTGGATCTTAACTGTTCAGCAGAAAAGTTTAACCACAAAGCATAAAAAGTAAAGCCTTATTAATATGCTGAGTTATAAAAAGCTGAAGTACGAAGGTTACAGCACTGGCACTTCTGCTGACAGCCCACAACTATTACGGAATATTGGACTATACAAACAACTACCTTCTCTTAGTCCAATGAGAAGAAGTATTTTCACTAATAGTGTTTAGAAAAGTCATCATGTCTGCATCTTGTACTTAGAACAACTACCATGAAGACACTAATATGCGATATATTAATTATTGCAGCTTTCCTACCAACATGGTTTGAAACTGCCTCATTGTTATTTCTTTCTTACTAAAATAAATAAAATTTTTTAAAAAGATAGTTTGGGAGAACAAAGAATATTTAAAATGTTCTACTCAGGCCTTTACAAAATTCTAGTGTGAAATTCCATTTTATTAGCACACACCAGCAATTTTCCTGGATTCTCTTTCTTTTTGTAAAATAGTTTTTTCTATTTTTATAGGAATAGAGATATCCTACAGATTTTTTTTTTTTTTTTTTTTTTTTTTGTGGGGCGGGTGTTCAAACTCACGACCTTGCACTTGCCCAGCAGGCAGCCTCGGAGCTATCTCCCCAGTTCCTATCCTACAGATTTGATCAGAAATTTTTTGATATTATATCAGTGGAAAAATAATAGGTACCAGTGAATATCTCTTTCTCTTTCTCTTCTCTTCTCTTCTCTTCTCTTCTCTTCTCTTCTCTTCTCTCCTCTCCTCTCCTCTCCTCTCCTCTCCTCTCCTCTCCTCTCCTCTCCTCTCCTCTCTTCTTCTCTTTCTTCCTTTCTTCTTTCTTTCTTTCTTTCTTTCTTCCTTCATGAAATTTCTCTTGCTAGCGGGGTATGGTGCACACGCCTGTAAACCCAGCACTTGGCAGGCTGAGGCAGGAGGAGCAGGAGCAGCGAGAGTTCAAGACCAGACTGGACTACAAAAGTGAGTTTAAGGCTAGCCTAAACTGCATAGCGAGACTCTGTCTCAAAAAGACAAAAAAAAAAAAAAAATTCTCTTGCTATGGCTTTTGATCTCACCATGGCCTAATACATGGAAGCATCTCCAGGAACCTCAGTATTCCATTTGGAAAGAAAATTAATAGGATAAACACCACTTACATCAGAGGCTTTAGCTAAGGTCAACAAAAATTCTCAAAAGGATTAACCTTTATGGTAAATGGAGAAGCTTATCTGCTGATCTAGATGTTGAATATATATATATATATATATATATATATATATATTTCATAATTGTCAAATGTTACACAATTACTACTGATAATATTGTTCTATACATGTCTCAGTTACTTTCCTCTAATTTCTAGGACAAAGTACCCAACACCCCAAATTAAGGAAAGTAGGGTTTATTTAGCTCACAGGCTGTGGAGGTTTCAGTCCTTGCACACCTTTCTCTAAGGTACATGGCACATGGCAGATGGCAGCAATTCATGGCTGCAGAAAACAGCAAAAGAGCAAAATCAAAATGAAGGAGCAGCAGCAACAATGGCAACAGAGAGCAAGTCCATCTCCCTGTGCAGCACTCAGTCTATAATGCTAGGCCAAGTAAAGCATTCACACCCGTAATCCCAGCGCTGGATTATGACTTAATCACAAACTCTAGAAGTCTGCACCATAACTGCACGAGGCTTTGGGGGGACAACCATACACAAACCCTAACAGTACCATACCTATGTTCACAACCTCCTTCAATCATCAGAAGAAGTTGAATGTATTAATTCTCTAGATACCTTAAAATAATTTAGCTCTCTTCCCACAATTGAGTGTAGGGTTCATCTTATTTTGTTAAGTAGCGAATAGATTGGGTAAAATTTTGGGGTTTCTAGTTGCTGGAATTATTCTAGAAAAAGTCATGCAATCTAAAAATTGCATGAAATTTCTGCGCTTTACTACTCAAGCGGAGCATGAAAGACTGACTTGTTAGGCACAGAAAAGGGGATGTGAATTACTTAGTCAAAGGATGAACAGACCCTCAGACCCTCAGGTGCAATAGACAGGAAGCTGAGGTCTGGAGAGATGGCTTTGCAACATCACATGTCTGCAGAGTGAAGGAAAAGGGTTTTGCACCCAGCTCACTATGACTTGCAGGCTTTCCCAAATATATCCCTTGTCTTCACATGCACTCACATAGATGGTTAGGGCATGCATTCCACCTGCATTTGGGATTTGTATCCCAGTTTTCCCGTTTTCACTGGGCATCTTAAAATTTCGACAACAATAATTATTGCAGTAATCAATTTTCCTCTCTCATTTTCTTGTTGGGTAGGATTTTCCCCCCAATATTTGGAATGTAAGAAATATCATAAGAAATTGGACCTGTTGTGTGTTTTGAAGCTTGTCCTTACATGATTTTCACTTTGTGTATATTGGACAGGATTGGGTATTATACAACTATAAAATGTTGAACCTGAAAGGCGATTGACCCTTTGGTGAAGTAATACCCATCTTTTTGTTTTCACCTAAAAAGTCCATCTTTGATCCTTTGTTTGGATATTTAAAGGATGGGAATTACATGCATTTTTGTGACTCTATGATTTTTACTAAAATAATTCTAGCAACTAGAAACCCAAACACTTTTTCCAATCCATCTGCTGTTTCAACAAAATAATAGTCACATCAATGAAAACTGTCTTCAATTGCAGGGAGAGAATTGAATTACTTTAAAGTGTTTGAACTACCCCTGTGCAGAGGCCCACCACTTAGTCTATCAGCCAGAAACCAGGGGAATTTCATCATGACCCTGATCATCCTGGGCACTCACCACAAATCTTTCAATCTCTCTCTCTCTCTCTCTCTCTCTCTCTCTCTCTCTCTCTCTCTCTCTCTCTCTCTCTCTCTCTCTC
>PVJA010013258.1:0-47500 GCA_004027025.1 Myocastor coypus | reverse complement strand
TTGTATGCAGGCTACCCACCCTAGGTCGGGAGTAGCACTCATATCCTTAATCCTATCTAGAACTATACCCAACCAATGAATGTACTGATTTACTAATCATATGTAGCATCCTTACTCCCAGTCACCTTGGAAAAAGTCCTATGGCTGCATGAGGCTTTGGGCGAACATCTAGAAACAAACCATAACAGTGTCTGAGAACCTAAGGATGATAACATAGTTGGATTTCATGTATGGATCCCTGTGGGCCATGAATGGGAGACTGTATGTGTTTAATTTTCCAGCTCAGAACCAGGAGAACATCAGCAACAAACACATTACAGAAAAGCAATTCCCTCCACTGGGCACCAGGAGACACACCTCAGAGTTAAGGTTGATGTAATTTCCAAAAGCTTCTAAGATTATCAGTTTAGTGGAAGGACCACAGGGCTTGAGGCTGATTAGACCTAAGGCATCTAATTCCACCTCTTACCTGCTCTGTGACCTTCATCTATTACTTAGCATCTCTGAACCTCAGTTGCTCAATGTGAAGGAGGGAAGGGTAGGCAAAAATAATCTTCCTTTTCTTATATGAAATGAAGTACACGAAACTATTGTGTTAATAGTGAAGCTCCATAAAATATGAATAATTTTAAAGCAAAGATAGCTACTGTAACAGAAAAATCCCTGCCCCTGGCTGTGTAATGGAGTAGGTACCCCCCTACTCCCACAAGTCTCCACAACTTCCAGGAAGCTCTCTCTTGGAGACCAAGGCGCCTTTCCTCGGTGGCACCTCATTTGCCACAAGTGCACTGTGGAAGTGGAGAGCATGTAGACTTCTGTAGGAGGTGTTCATGGACCAGACATTGGCTTTGTCAAATGGCCACGCCAAAGTGCAAGAGATGCCAGGAAACTCATTTCTCAATGCGTCTGGGATCAAATGCTTGCAATTGGTTAGCAGTTCCAACCTCCATCTTTTCACAAGGCTATTGTGCGATTAAATGAGTTTGTGTGTGGTGGAGGACTCCATCATATGCCATGAGAGAAGTGTTAATATGGTAGATTGTTCATACAGGCAGGTGAACAACCTGATGTCTACTGGTGTAAGCAGGTGGTGTGGGTAGGGAGCAGCAGATAAAAAATGGTGTTTCGCGGGGTGTTTCTTATGCAAAACTCACAGATCTCATATAGAACAAGAGCCAGTGACCACTGTACAACACATACATCAGATCAAGAAGATGAGCAAAAAACTGGGGAAGAAGAGCAAAACGAAGACCAACCCAAGAGTAGAGCAGTAACTTCTGAGAATAACTGAGTTTGCCCCTCCCCCTTCCCATGAAATCAAGATGCATTTCTTGAGGAAGAGAAACCTCATCTATTTTTCATTGTAACAGGGTTCTTTCTGTTGGTCTGGGTTATTTTTTAAGGATGCACGTGCCCACTGATGATCCCAGGGCCCCAGGAAAGCATGGACTCAGGACATGTACTGATTTTCCTTCCACTATCAAATAGTTCGGGTTTTAAACATTTTACTTTTGTTTTAAGGCAAATCTAGTTAGGAATACATCGTATTCCATGGATGCAGAAAGGTGATAGATTTTTAAAATATTCTACAGTGGATTTAAGTGATACAAGTTGTGTTATACAGTCTCCTGAGGCATAGCCTTTAGGTTCCTGTATTTCTTAGCACTCCTTTTGTTTGATGGTATGTGTCATTCTTTACCCGATGAAACATTTTTTTTTTCAATTATACTCTTTGGTGTCAATGGATTTAAGATCTGAAAATAAACTCAGGATGGAGTATTGCAAAGTCCTTCTCATACTGCTGGATCTACCCGAGGATGCCATCTTATTTCTCTGCTTTATTCGCCTGGTATATATTTATGTGCTTACTGCCAATCTTTACCCACTAAAATATAAGCTTTCCAAAGGTAGAGACTTCTTCTGTCCTATTTCACACCATGTTCCAGGTTCCTAGAATAGATGCTGGTACCTAGTAGATGCACAATAATACCAAATAAATATACGCATACATCCAAATTGAGCCACGGGCAATCTGAACCAAAGACCTTCTACTATATCACAGTTTTCCCTTAGCTCAGGTCTTGTTCCTCTTAATAGCAGAGTTTGAGAAAAATAACTTGGCCCAGCCACTTCTATTTGTGTTAGTCTGAATGAAGATCAGGTTGCATCCTGACCTGGTATAGGAGAGGAACTGCTGCGTGGTCTCACTCCCCAGACAGCCTACCGAAGAACCGTCTTGCTTATCAGACTGAACCACAGCAGACATGGCGGGTGGAGGAGAGCACACAGCACCCCGAGCAGACTCATTTGCTTCCATGGAGTAAATCCTTCTCATGGGATAAGGGCATTGTGACCATGGGTGAGGAGTGGGAAAAGTTAGGAGAAGAACTTAAGGAATGCTCAGTACTCTCCAACTTTTTAAAGTTTTTCCTTGTACTATCAAGGGAAAATAATTAAGTGGATATGTAAGTGCATTTATAGATAGTCAAACAGGACAGGAATTAGATTTTTAAAAAGGTTTACTAATCATTGTCCTTGGGGAGAAAAGTGCTTTTGTGAATGCCCACACTGGGCACATGAATCTCTGGAATCTGGCCAGAAGACAAGGGTTAAAGTGGTAGAGGTATGTGTGGAGGAGAGAGAAAGGAAACCTGAGGAGATGGTTGGCCCCAGGATGGTGAGGGCCAATGCGTAAGTACTGCTGTGGATGCCAGTTTTCAGGGTGGTCCCCAACGGCCTTGTGTGGTGGTTTGTGTCGCCCCACGACCCCCAAAGCCTCATGCAGTTATTGGGACAGCTTCAACAGCTTGTGATTAATTCATGATTCAATGCTGGGATTATGGGTATGAGTGCTGCCCTGGCCCTGGGGCGGAGAGCCTGCACACAATACCAGGAAGGGAGGAAGCTTACTAGCTGCTGCGCTGCTGCTCCTCCCTCTGCTCTTGCTGCTTTCTGCTGTCATGAACTGCTGCCTTTTGTCGTGTGCCACTCTGCCTGCTGGCTGATTATGGAATGAAACCTCCACAAACTGAGAGCAAGAAAAACCTTTCCTTACTTCTGGGTGTTGGGTATTTTGTCCCAGCACTGACAGAAAAGTAATGGAGGCATCTTGTTTACTCCATCACAGCATTGTGTCAACCTCTCCTTGGTCCCTCTTTGTCTCTGTCTCTGTCTGCCTCTCTGGATATCTCAAGCAATAACTATCTGTTATTTTTACTTTGCAATTTGGAGGAACAATTTGTGACAGCTAGAAAGTCAAAGTGCCCCTTTGTGTTATCATTTTTTTGAGTGCAAAATGGATTCTAAGCCCCTCTTACAGTCCAGGATGCTGTAATAAAATACCATAGATTAGGTAGCGTATGTACAACAGAAATGTATGTCTTACAGTTCTGGGGGCTGGCCATTCTAAGGTTGAGGTACTGGCATATTCAGTGTGTGAAAAGGACCTGCTTCATGGTTCATGAATGGTGCTATTACATTTTCATACAGTGGAATGGGCAAAGGTTTCTCTTTTGGCTATTTTATGAAGGCACTTATGTGATTCACAATGTCTGTGAACTCATGCAACCAGCCCAAAGCCCCCACCTCTTAGTGCTGTCACCTTGGGAGATGGAATTTAAATATGTGGATTTGGGGCACATGCACTTTCAGACCACAGAGGATCCGCATTGATCCTTGGGGGCAAATTTTATGTACTTAGGCTGCAAAAGGGAGGAGAGGGAGGTGTCTTACTTTTCACTCGTTGCTGGGACAAACACCCAACACCCAAAATGAAGGAAGGAAAGGTTTATTTAGCTCACAGTTTGTGGAGACTTCAGTCCATATTCGGCGGGCCCAAGGCTGAGTGGAACAGAGCAGAGAGTATCCAGTTCATGGCAGCAGAACAGCAACAAAATGACAGAGGCAGCCAACCAATCAGGGCAGCAGAACAACAGCCCTAATCTGGCTCTCTTTAAATTACATCGGGCTCTCTGCCTTAGCCTATCTGCCTTAGGCCACACCTATAATTCCCAGCAGCACACAGACCATAAACTCATCAGTACTAAAACACATAATCCCAGTAGATCATGGATCAAGTCTCAAACTCTAGAAGTCCTTGCCCCTTGATTGCATGAGGGGACAACTAGACATAAACCATAACAGGAGGCTTGAGTACTTTGAAGGACTAGGGCTCTGTCTGTGCCACATGATTTAGATGGAGCAGAGTTAAACTGAGGCCAGTCTGTTAGAACCAATACAATCATCCTGAATCAGCTTCAAATTGGCAACACGTCACAGCCCAAAGTGGATGCTGCAGTCAGAGGCGCCCGTGCTGCACCCAACAGAAAACCTGCTTGCACTGGCCTAAGCACAGCAGGAAACTTAACTGGCTGCTGTAGTTGAAAGGGCTCCGGAAAAAGGAGGCCTCATACAGACTTAGGTGGCTCCAGTGGCTCTGCCATGACCCTGTTTTGCCTCCTTCCTGCCTTTCTGGTTTCCTCAAAGTCTACATCATCCAGGCCTGGCTTCCTTCCAACCTGACCACAAGATGGCTGCCATGTATGAGGAGCCACCAGCTTCCTGGTTTGCATGTAGGAGGCATGGAGAGCTTTGCTCTTTCGAGCTCCGAACAGAAGGTGTGTGCTTCCTTGTCAAGAAGAGCTGAGGTCATGAATCCAGTTTGAACCTGCGTCCTACAGTCTAGCTGGCTGCTCTACCTATTTGAGTGAGCAACAGTCACTAGGGTTATCCAGCAAGACTAGTTCAGAGGTGGAGCCACGGTTAATAACCGGGAAGGGAGGGAATGGAGGCTGCAGCTTGGGCCTGGAGAAGTTAGGCTGCTCGCTTATGGCTACATAACGAGGAAGGTCAGAAGGAGGCCTTGACCGGAAGGCATTCTGGCTCTGAACCTCACTCATGCTTCTTTTTGCTACATGGCTGACACCAAATAAATGTTTAGAAAAAAATCCCCCAAAAAACAAACAAACAGCAAACCACATGACAACCTCTCATGCACTTCACATCTCAGTCAGTGCATGTGTGTATGCACGTGTGCGTGTGTGTGCGCACATGTGTGTGCATGTGTATGTATGAGCGTGCACGTGTCTTGACTCATGGATTCCTCATGCTGCTCTTCCAGTGAGTATCGTTCTTCCTGTTTCTCTTATTGAAGACCTGGGACTCAGAGTGTACAATCATTTCCAGGGAAGAGGGCAGTGCTGATCAGAGCTACCTGAGGAGGCAGTGGAGTGGGATCCTCTGTGCAACCTGGGAAGGCCTCTCCTGAAAGGGGGCACTGCTGTGGGGCCCAGGATGTTAAGCGTTGGCTGGGTGGCAAGAATAACACCCCAGATTGGGATTTTCAAGCATTCTTGAAGTATGTGAAAGTCATGTTCTGGTCCAGAAAATTTCTTGGTCTATGTTAACTCCCTTGTCATCCTTTACCATCTTGCTTCCCACTACTCCATACACAGACAGACAGACAGACAGACAGACAGACACACATACACAGACAGATAGAGGAAAGGAGAGGGGAGAGAGAGGAGAGAAAAGAGGGGGGAGAGACAAGAGAGAGGAAAAGAGAGGGGGGAAAAGAGAGGAGAGAGAAGAGAGGGAGGGAAGAGAGAGTGAGAGAGACAGAGAGGAGAGAGAAGAGAAAAAAAGGGGGAGAGGAGAGGGAGGGGGAGAGAGAGAAGAGAGGAGGGAGGAGGAGAGAGAAAGAGGAGGAGGAGGAGGAGGGGAGAGGACAGAGAGAGGAGAGAAGAGAGAGGAGAGAGAGAAAGAGACTG
Source organism: Myocastor coypus (assembly GCA_004027025.1). NCBI lineage: Eukaryota > Metazoa > Chordata > Mammalia > Rodentia > Myocastoridae > Myocastor > Myocastor coypus. The sequence continues at coordinate 41,732 of PVJA010013258.1, read as the reverse complement.
TTATTAAGAGACTCTTCATGACAGGCTGAGTGAGAAGACACTAAACTGATCTACTGAGTATCGTACTGTGTCTTAGTTACTTTTTACTCATTGCTGGGACAAATACCGGACACTCAAAATGAAGGAAGGAAAGGTTTATTAGCTCACAGTTTGTGCAGGTTTCAGTCCATATTTGGCTGGCCCAAGGCTGAGTGGAGCAGGGCAGAGAGCATCCAGTTCATGGCAGCAGAACAGCAACAAAATGGTGACAGAAGCAACCAACCAACCAGCGGAGCAGAGAGCAACAGCTCTAGTCTGTCTCTCTTTATATTACATTCAGGTTCTCCGCCTTAGCCTATAGTCTCAGGCCACACCCATAGTCTCAGCAGCACTCGGACCATAATCCCAACAGTAGTAAAACACGCAATCCCAGTGGATCATCATTCAAGTCTCAAACTCTAGAAGTCCCTGCCCATGATTGCATGAGGCTTTGCGGGGACAACTAGACATAAACCATAACACACTGCAAGCATCCCATTGTCCCAGTCTTCTCTACGTGCTGCAGAATAAAGCCAGGGATGCTTCCTCTCCCTGAAATCCACCAGGGTGTGTCCTGGGAATTAGGCAGCAGTCTATGGTCCTAGCTCTTGTTTCTGTGTTTGATTCCAGGGTTGCTGGCTCAAGTTTCGGAACTCAGCCCCTTTCTGATCCTACCCAAGTAGATGCAAGGATCACATGTGTCATGAACCTCTGCTTTTGCTTACAAGAGTTGCTCAAGATGAAAATTTAGACTCAAAAAAATCTTAGAGTCTTAGGAACACATCATCAGATTGTGCTGCCTTTCTTTATACAGAACTGGAGAGGTGAGTTCACATCTGGCTAACAAAACTAGAAGCGATTCTTGGTCTCTCAGGTCTAAGCTAGACTCTTTTCCACTGGAATAGCCACCCACCCCTCAAGAGAGACTCCCCAAGTGGTAGTCATCACCCCAGGGGGCTGATAAAGGGGCTTACAAGATATATGTGTGGTCCGAAAAACATGGAGTGGTTTTCAAGCAACTAGACTGAAAGAGAAGTACAGCTATATCTGTAAAACTGAATTTATTGGAGGAAGCATAATTTATATCTACAATACATAACCAAGATAATCTAACATAAACAAGTGATGGAGAATTAACTCTATAACTGTTATTCTTAAGATTATGCATATCTGTTTCTGACACTTGTTTTTATTGATTCTGACAGCTCTTGTATTTTCAAGACAAAATATAGAACTTCTTGAGGTTGACATTGCTCAACTGATTATTCTCTATTTAATGAATTAAGTACAAGTAACTAAGTTTTGTAATTATATTTCTCTCATATATGCCTTTTCCTGATCTTGGAATAAGTGAACTAATTCAAGCAGCCCTAACGGGAAGCCAAGTAAGTTTTCCCAAGATCAGGGACTATAGAATGCTTCTCTGCATCGTCAGAGGCCCTCTTGGGATAAATTGCTTTTATTTTTCCTGGAAACTAAAACATCCCCCAAGATCTTTGGGAACAGTACTGTTAGATACAGATCCTACTTGTGTCAACAGGATTGTTTCCTTTGAGAGACTGTCTTTGGTCATTTGGCACATAGCAGGGGCCACACTGTTTAGGTGTCTGTACAGGAGCTGTGTCCTCAGAAACCACATAAAGTCACCCACCCCTGCTTCTAGACATTCTTTCTGAGAACCAGGATTCAGCTACTATTTTATTTTAAACCTCTAGGCAACTACAGACTTTATATTGTTGGCTGAGTGGCTATTGGGGGACTTAGAGGCCAGGCTTGGTCTAAGAGGTCTCCAAAAGGGAGCGAAAGGCAAATATGGGCCAGGATCACTGGATCATTTGTCTCTACTGTTCATCTTCCCTGAGTGGCCATTCCCTTGGGGTCCCTGAATGCTGGGACACGGTTGCTAATTATGAGGCTAGTTGTCTACCTAATCTGCATCGCAGTGAGCTCCCTCCTCTGCTTCAGCAACCACTTACAGGAGAGTCGCTGAAACATTAACATGAAAACGTCGGGACCATAAGGAGTGATTTCCATTAGCGACTCTGAGGAAATCTGGGCAAAAGCCTGATGCAAGTTGTGCAAAATCCAAAATCTGAAACTTCCGGGTTCCAATACAAAACTGCATGTGGAAAATTGTACACCTGACTTCATGGCACAGCAGTAGTCAAAATACAAGTATAGTAAAAAACACTGCATAAAATTACCCATAGTCTACATGTCTAAGGTGTCCATCAAAGTTAAATGAATTTTTAAAATTTAGACCTGGATTTCATTCTCATGATATATCATGTATATATCCATGCAGGTTCTTATGGTTTCTGTCTAGTTTCCCCACAAAGCATCATGCAGTCATGTGGTAGCTTCTGGGGTTTGAGATTAATTACTGTGAGTGTGAAGGCTGCACCTGCCCTGGGGCATGTAATTCGAATTACAATATAAGGAGGGGAGAGACTAGCTATCTGAGCTGCAGCCACTCCCTTTGCTCTGTTCTTTGCTGCTGCCAGGCAAGATTGCTTTTTGCCATGTGCCCCTCTGCCTTGGAGCCAGTGGAGTATGGACTGAAACTTCCACTAACTGTGCGCTAAATAAACCTGTCCTTCCTTCATTTTGGATGTTGGATATTTGTCCCAGCAATGAGAGAAGAGTAACTAAGACATGGGTACTTCAAAATTTAAAAATATTTGAACTCCAAAGCATTTCTGGTTGCAAGCATTTTAGGAAGTAGACACCCTACTAATATGTGTAAAATTATATTGCCTTCCTCCTGTATGAACTCTAAGGCAGTTCAGTGTTGTGTTATGGTTGAGTGCAATTTGGAAACTAGGGGAAGCCTAGGTTCAGTGTCAGATGTGTCACCTGCTATATGATTTTAGACAAGCTCAAATCTTTTCCAAACCCAGTGGCCTTATCAGAAACTGGAGGAAATAGCAATGCATATGTTGCATGATTTTTAGGAGGAAGAATACTTGTGTTAATGAATACTATCTATGGTTATAGTTACTCTTTCTGAAAAGGACTACAACCTTGTTCATTTCCCTTTCTCATCAGAGCCTCAATCATGAGATGATAGATTCCAGGGCCACACAGCTAGAGATAATGATCGTTAAGATTAACTTTGGCTTCCTGAAATTCAATTCAGGGTTTTTCTCCCTTGTACTTTGAACGAAACTTTCAAGACCCTCCCCTTATCAACCATGAAAAAATGGAGTGAAATAAATATGCTGTTTTGAAGCAAACCTCTAGCAGAATCTTGCTTTGTATTTGCCTACAAGTTTGGGTGCTATACTGTATAACTCTAAATTATATAAATATCATGTCTAATAAATAACTGCTCGCTAACCGAAGGCCACTAAAGCCAGAAATGATTGATATGAAGCACTGTTTTCCCAAACATATATATAGTTAAGGACAACCTGTCTCAGGAGCTGATGTTTTCATGTACTTTTGCTTTAAATGTTTTACTTTAAACAAGGGGAAAAGAGACACATTGGTGAAAGTCAGGCCGTATTCACTTGTTTAGACATGAACATTAATTTGCAAGACGCATCCACAGGCAGTTTCATGTAATGAGAGGTGACAATGAAAGGCGGATCATGGATATCAGTTGAACACCACATTGTTTACTGCTTAGAATAAAATGCCCTCTGCTCTTTCTCTTAGATGCAGTTCCATACCAGCTATTCAGGTCCAAAGTTTACTTCCGATTCCAGTCTTAACAGACAAGTGCTGAGTCTATCAAGTTTTATTGAGGTCAATCCATTTGCCTTCTAGAAACAACTGGTCACAGCCATTTCCAACACAAAGATGTTGGGTCACCCTTTTTCCTTTTTATAGTTTGTTTCCAGACATCCAGTGACCCATAAAGTTAACGTATAACCAAGCCACAGCCATGACCAAAGCTGTTGTTCTTCTGACCATCCCTAAAGTTGCCTATTCCCAGGATGTGCATGTTCCAAGGCAATGAATCATACTGTTTGTCTTCTGGGGGGGGGTCACTCTTTCTGGTCCAGCCTCAGGTCTTGGGTCTTTAACCTAGACCATTCCCTTTTAACATTCTCCAAACTCTGGGGATTTTGGGGGTGCTTAGTTTGCCCTCCTGCACTGCATTTAAAGTCCAGCTGAACTCTGTAGTCTTGAAATGAGGCTCCTGCTTGGGGAGCTGGGGTCAAGGCCTGCTGTAGGCTCAACCACCTGTGTAAACACAATACTGACTCAGTTGCTATTTCTAGTTTGATGTCCCAGTGGTGTCATTTACAAACTAATTTGTCTTCTTGTCCTCCTCTTCTTCTCTAAATAGGGCGAGTATACACACAGTAAAGAGAGGGTGATGAGCGACTCAGCCCGTAGGCAGGGTGGAAAAGAGATTATTTAACTTACAGAGACTCATTAGAGCCTTGGCTCCAGGAATAATCGCATGCATGCCTATGATTACTAAATTACTCAACCTCCTTATTTTCTAGATTTGGACAGGTTAGCAAGGTTCCTTAACTTGATCAAGGTTATAGACCTAGTTAAAGGCATCCCCAGTGTGGCATTTTCTCATTACACCGTACTATGTTTCATTAAAATCTAATTTTATTCTCCAGCAGAGAGATTGCCTTTACAAATAGAGAGGGAGTAATGAAACGTGTTTTGGTTTCAGGAAAGTTGGAGACTATCTCCTGCTACCTATTAATTGAAGAATGAGAATAGGACTTCAAGCTCACCATAGACATATTCAAAGTTAGCAATGCTTAGTGTGTAGGGTTTCAGAGGTGGAAAGTACTTCCACAGTTGCATAGCACAGTGAGTTTTAAACCCTCAACTGTAGAAACTGTGGAATTCCAGGATTCCACAGAGGTGCCAGGAAGGTCTTAAAAGGGCAAAAGAGCTAAGTAAGGAAAACTCAGAGCTTTTAAAGCAAGCCAGTCTCTGTTTCATATGTTGGATTTTTATGTTAGATTCTATTTTAAAAGGGGAATTCACTTCTAAAGAAAAAATTTCAAACTATAAATCTATTCCAAACCCCTTATTGATGAGAAAACCTGAGAAATTATACCTTGACTCTGTGGAGTTATCAAGTAAAAATCTTCATACCATTCTAGAGATGATGAAACCAAGATTTAGATCTTACAGATTCATCAAAAGTTATGGATTCTGTCAAGTGTCAGAGCCAGGGCTGGAACTAGGCACAGTATTTTCCTAATCCATGACTTGTTCCATTATGTCATATTATTCATAATATTAAACATGAAGTAAGAGTCCTATTGTTCCATGATCAAAGAAGTCCCAGGAAGAATAAAGCACCAGAAGGAAGAGCTCAAGGGAGAGGATTAAGAGAGCCATAGTCACCTAGTGTAGGGTGACTCACTCCTGGACTAGGACACAGGACAGTCGATTCCCAGTTTCTTTCTTCCCAAGTGCATTTTCTACTGCTAACCCCTTGCTAGGATGCTATATAGCCATAACCCAAGCAGGGGCACTTAAGCCCAAGCCTATTTGTTGACTCAGACTCAATGTACAGTCTCAAGACAACTTAAAAACCCCACCTTGGCCAGGAACTCAAGAATATGGTACATTTAAAAGTCAAATACAGTTTGAATTTGCAGAAATACGACCAACCATTCACTAACACAGCGTAGGTCCTCGAGGCCTGTCATCTCAGTGGACAAGGTCCACAAAAAGAACAGGACTCAGAATACATCACTGTGGCTGACTCCAGGGTACCTGCATACCAGGCTGGGTTCTCGGTGTCAGCAGTCACTCTGATTCTTGACCCATGGAAACTCCGAAATTCAGTTGGCAAGATCTTGCAGGTTAGCACAGTCTTATCCCTTGATAGCAAGCCTTTCAGAGGATGAGCGCTCAAATGGCAACCCAAACCCACTTATAAGTAGGAGCAATGCAATTAAACTTGATGTCTCAGTTATTTTTCTCTCCTGGCTGGGACAAAATACCAGACATCCAAAATTAAGGAAGAAAAGGTTTATTTAGCGCACAGTTAGTAGAAGTTTCAGTCCATACTACGCTGGCTCCAAGGCAGATTGCAACATGGCAGAGGATAGCAGTTGATGGGGTAGAAAAGAGCAAGTCAGCATAAACAAATGCAATAAGTACAGGCAAAAACAGCAACAGAGAACAGGTCTCGGTCCTCCTAGATTGCCTTGAGGCTATCTGCCCCAGGCTGGGTATAGCATTCATACTCAAAATCCCAGCAGTACTCAGATACACAATGCCAGACTTGGATCATGAATTAATCACAAACTGTAGAAACGTTATCCCATGACTGCATGAGACTTTGGGGAGTCACCTAGACATAAACCGTAACACCTGAATATGCGATGTTCAGCTACCGGGGCAATGCTGCTTGCTGTGGCAGAGGGCTCTGTGTGCCCCCCTGGACACAAACGCCATAGGTTAGCCACCCTTGCTCTTGTCTATTACACCTTACACCAGCATCACAATTCGCTTTTCCAAAGTTCTCTGGGGTAGGGAAATGGTCTAGATGCCATTCTGCAGCCATATGCTCCCTGGATTTGTTCCAGAACAAAACACGAAATGAACTCTGGAGAGAGGACAGGGAAAGAGAAGTAGCCCATGAAGGGGACCCAGAAACCAAAGGACAGGCTCTGATGGAAACCATGCTGGCCCTGCCAGGCACTGCGGGCCTTTTGTGCCATGGCCTCTTTTGCGTTCATGGGTGGGCTGGTTTCTGTCAACAGGGTGGGATTACTGTAAAAGCCATTATTTCTCCTTTTGGATGTGGCTTTTCCATTTATATAATTAAAACCAACCAAGCTGTCCTGTTCTGACCCAGGCCCTGGCTTTCCTCCGCTGTGGCCTCCTCGGCCAAGTCTCGGGCTTTGTGCTATCTTACGCTTCTTGTCTTCCTCACTAGCTTCAGAAAGGCGCGGGGGCAACTCGCCAGGGGCTCCTAGTTTTTAACCCTCTTCATGTGGATGCAAGTGAGGGTCTCGGTCCCAAGGCTGTGACAACGCAACAAGTGATTGGAGCTAGGGGATACGGACAGCGGGGTTTTCCCGCCTCCTCACACCCAGCTAACGCCCGAAGGGCATCCCCGTAGAATGCACGGGTGGGAAAGGCCCACTTGGAAACCCAAGCTCACCCTCTCTGCAGCGAAGGGATCCCAGGGCGCACACCCTCACGGGGTTCCCTCCGCGGCCCCGGGAACGCCTCCTCTACACCCGAGCCTCGGGTGGGCGGCGAGCGCGCGCCACCTGACTCGCGCTCCCATTGGCTGCTGCCTGTTGCTAACCCACGTGACCGGCGCTGGCGCGCCCCGCCCCCGCCCCGCCCCCGCCCGGCCGGCGCGTTCCTGCGGACGTGCGCTGACTGGCGCCCGCGGGGTCCCGGTCTCCCGCCTCACCCCGCCGGCTCCTTTCTCCGCGCTGATCGGGGCGGAGCTGCCGACGCCCACGAGGTGGCAGTGGCGCGCTGCGTGTCCCCTCTTGCAGAGCAGGTCAGCACCCCAGGGGGGCCGGCGCAGCCCTGCCCTGCCTGGCGGTGCAGAAGTTTCAGTGCCGGCCACACCCTGGGCTTCGCTGTCCGAGCTCGCTTGGCCTCCGGGCGATTTTGCACTTCGGGATTTTTCGTTGTCTCCACCTCAGAGAATCAGCCTTGGGGCTGATTCTGTAGGTGATGCAAATCTGTTAATGTTTGCAGAAGTGTTTTGGTTTGTTTTTGCTTTGGGGGCGGTGCTGGAAGCTCTGGTCTTGAAAGCGGCTTAGAACACTGCGGGGATCGTCCTTCGACTCTTTTCTGGGCTTTCCGCCCAGCACCATCTCGGGTTTCCACGTCTCGGGGGGAGACGTGGCACCTCCTGGAGCTTTCCCCAACCCCCTGAGTGCAGTCCTGCTCAGCCGGCGTAGGACACTGATCCTCCTGCTGCAGCTGTCCCCGCGTTGCCCCTAATTCCCGGGATGCGAGCTGTAAGCTTGTCTGACCTCATTTGACCCCGCCGCGGGCTCCAGGCGCCCCGTGCACTGAGAGGCACGGGAGAGCGTCCTTGCTGCTGCCTGGGAATCCGTTCAATTTTCTTCTTGTGGCTGGTCTTGTGTCCCCTTGCCGAGACCCTCTTTTCCCAGAAGTACGTGTTCGCCACGCTCCTCTTATTTTCAACATTATGTTCCTGGCTCTGGGGCAAAGGGAGGTGTGTGAATGCGAAGGCAAATCCAGTAGCCTACTCGTTGCTGCGTGTAGATCAGGAAAGAGAGACACACTTTGGCTGCCCATTGTCTGCACAAGCAGAAAATTCCATCCCGAGTAGTCAGTCACGTTCTTCACCTTGGGGGACCTCTGAGCTGCGCTCCAGGGAATTTCCCACAAGCTCCTTCTAGTCTGAGCCAAGCTGGCTCTCATTCGCTGCTAATGGCCACTAAAAAGGGGCCCTGTGTTCATGAGGGCTGAAATTTCTGTTGAAAACCAGGCGGGGAATACTGTGGGCTTTCCCGGTCCTCAGGCATTCTCAGGCGGGCGTGTACCCTGGCTGGAGTGTTGCTGGTGCCACCCCCTCGTAGGCTGAGGACCCTGGAGAGAGCAGATTTCTCTTCAAAGAGATGCCCACATGCTGAGCTTTTCCACCTAACTGGAGTGTAACAGGTGTCCCTAGGATGGAGACTGGGAGATGAAGGGGACGGATGGAACCCCAAAGCAAGGAAGATTCTTTGTAGTTCTGCAGATTATCAGGGCACAAGCACATTAGACAGCACAGCTTTTGATCTCCAATAATGGGGACAGGATTGAATCACACCCAAGAAAAAAAGCCAGGACATATACCTTGCCACCCCAAGGGTGCCAGCTCTTAATGACAGTTGAGTTCTCAAAGAGCATTGGCTTTGGGACACGAGATCAGCAGTGGTCTGGATGTTGGAGTTTCAGTATGTCAGTATTGACAGGGGTGGCTTTTGGGGAAGCGGGTAAGGGTCTCCTGCCATGAGGTGAAGGTGAGACCCTATGCACCTTCTGCTTGTGGGGTACAAAGCAGCAGTACATTATCTCTGCAGCAAAGAGTGAGACCCTGCCAGACACTGAATGTGCCAGGACCTGGATCTTGGGCTTCCAGCTGCCAGGATAGTGAGTAATGTTTTTGTTATTTATAAATTGCCATCTCTGTGACATTTTGTTACAAAGCCTGAAGGGATTAAAACAAGATGGGAACCACCAATAAAAGGTTGGAGAAGGCAGAAGATTCTCCCAAGGAGAAACAGACGATGATCTTGCAGGTAAGTTTGTCAACTACAAATTTACAGACCTCTGCCTCTCCCAGCTGTTGACAGGAGGTGAGAAACACTGGTTTGAATGAAAAGGTCAGGCTTTGCCACTTGCTTGGATTATACTGTGTAACAGCTGAAAGGTGAGCAACTTCATGAACCGTTGAGATTGACCAGGAAGGCTGATCAATGAGATTTGATTCAGTGGCAGGGAATAATAATACTGAAGTAGCAAACATTGACATCATATTTGGTGTCTTGTCCTATTAATTTTTAAAAATCCTTATAACATCTTTGAGGGATCAATTGGTTTATTATTCCCATTTCTAGTTTAAAAGGCTGAAGGAGAAACATGCCGAAGAAGTTCATTCCAGTTCTATGGGCACTCAATGGCAAAACTAGGAGCTACAGTGCCCTTGCTTTGCTGGCTCCTTCTTACTTTTCTCCACCAAGTCTTGCCCGACTCCCAGGGCCAATTCCAGCCCTCCTTGGGCTTTGCCAGCAGAAGGCGGCCCAACGTCTCCATCAGCTTTTCAGGGTTTGAGTGGCTATCAAGAGGGCCACCTCTGCAGATGCAGGCATCTCTGGGAAATACATTCAGTGCTAGCCGCTGCTCTCCCAAAGGCAGCCCAGATGTCTGCAACAATCCAGGTGTAATTGGAAGTCCAGTGCAAAAGCTAGGGACCAAACTAAGAGCAATGAAATGGACTACACTGTAATGAGATGAGCTTTATTTCCTTCTGTGGTTTAAAAGTGGGTCTAAATGTAATTCTAGAAGAGAAAATTGCCTTGGAAGATGAGTCATGGTGGTCTTACCAGAAATTATATATTTATTTCAGAAGAGTGGTGCAAGATAAGACTCATTTGGAAGCATATATGCAACTCTTTTCAAAAAGATATATTTTTCTAGTCATGCTCATAATTTTATATTTAATTTTTATATATGCTCTCCACAACCAGGTTAAAAAAATTGTGAGGAAAGTGGCTATATCTTCTTTCTACCAAGCATGTTATTTGCTGATTTGTACTCATGAGATATGAGCACAAAATACTGTGCCTATTTAACATAAAAAAATCACAGCAAAAGACAGCACGTTCACATTAATCTTCCTCAAAATACTCTCCAAAATACTCGTGTACTCATTTGACCCTTCTTGCCACTTTCTGAAGCAGTCCTGTGAGTTCTCTGTCATGATTGCCTTTACTTATGGCTGCCTCGATGCCCTGAATAAATTAAAAGCATCTCCTTTTCACTATCATTTTGACTTCGGGGAACAGCTGGAAGTTGCGTGATGACAGGTCTGGTGACCAAGGTGGACGAGGCCACTTCCCGACGCTTTTCTGAGCCTGCCTCTACCTTGGATGGCACAGCAGCAGCATTCAGTGCATTTTTGATCTTATAAAGACCATCACAGGGGAAGATGCCTGCAACTGCTGCAGAAAGCGGCAAGGACAGTAGGGTGCTGGTGTTTGCAGCCAGGGGGACAATCTCGAGGCAGAAACAGTGGCAATGGGCCCTTTACAATTTTTAAAAAATTAAAATTTACCATATATTTTGGCCACCCCTTGCATATGTTCTTTTTGTAAAAAAATAATCATGCTCATCATTTCATACTCAGTATTTGTTTATATTTTCTCTAGATAGTCAGTTATGAGGCTAAGGCATCTTCTATTTTTGTTACATTCTCTTTTGCACCAAGTATGTAATTTGGTGACTCACACATTATAAGTACAAAACTATGTTTCCGTTCCATCAGCAAGAAACTTCATGCATTGGGGAAGCTTTCTATTGCAGCAGACCTGAGGACCAGTTGTGCAGGTGACAGAAGGTACAAGGCTGAAGCAAAGCTATGGTGCTGGGTAGCAAGACACAGCTGGCTCCTGAGTGTTTGGGGAAAGAGGGGAGATGTAGTGGAATTATGGGACATGTAGTTAGAAAGGCTGTTCTATAGGAAAAGTAGATACTATCTCTTATGCTAATATGAGTGGTGTCACTTTTTAAAAAATAATTACTATTTTCCACATTCCTTCCTCCTCCCTGCAAAATCTCCAAGCCACAGATAGCAAGACAGTAGGTAGAACAGATGAAAGTCAAAGGTCTTTGGCCAAGTTACCAACCAAGGCTATGGGACTGGCTTCCTGTGTGGCTTCTCATGTGAATATGCCAGGCACCAGGGGAATGGCTCTTCCTAAGAAGCCTGAGTGCTGGCGTGGATCCCAGGAAACCCCAGGTTCCCTGAAAGTTAAGGAGAAGGGTAGTGCGTGGCTTCCCGTTGTTCTCTGTCCTCAGAACTTCAGATTTTCAGTATCTCCTCTTTCTCAAAAGTGAGACCAATGGCCCCAATGGCCACTCCCTCTTTCTTCTGTCCTGACAGGGCCTAACTTTAATCAGGGCAGCCTTGTGCTTGATCACACCAGGACTGGTAGAAGGCAGGGACTGGCCAAAGCTTCGTGCCAATTCCTTGGAAAACAAGATTTATTGGAATACAGATGTGTGCATTTGTTTTCAAATTATCTGGTGGCTTTCATGCTGGGACAGTGACACTGAGTAGTGTGAGAAGTGACTAAGACGGTCAGCAAATGATAAGGTATTGATGACTTAAGCCCTTTACATAAAAAGTTTGCAGACTCTTATCAAAGGCAGCCATGACAGTCTCAGTTCCCTATAAATGAGATTAAAGTTAGACACACAAATTCTCTGACCAAGGAAAGGTAACAAACTGTTCTGGAAGCATCGAAGAAAGATTTTCCTTTCTGGTAATAGAAGGACATGAGGACAAAGCTCTGTTTGTCCTCCTCTCTTCCATTCCATTGCATCATACGAAGGTGTGAGATCTGCAGCGGCACAGCCATCTTGTAATCATGAGCCTGAGTCTTTGACAACAAACCTACCCATCCTGGAACCATGTACTTTCAGACTTCCTGTTGAGCAAACAAGAAAAATCTCTATGGCTTAAGCACATTATATTTAACTTAAAGGTGAATATGAAATAACTAGAGTATTTTGTTAAGATCCTGATAACAGAAGTCAAGAGATCATGTAGGTTTGGATGAGAGGCACAGCAGACCAAGTTGGCCCTAATTGGGGCAACTAGTAATTACCTAGCACTTGCAGCCTCGTTCACTAAATCAGGTCCTTCCATCCGTTCTCTCACCATCACAGACCCCTGGGGAGACACTACGGTTGTTGCCTCCAGTTTGCACACAGGGGAGCAGGGTTTATAGAAATTTAAATAGTTGGCCCAAAGTTGCAGGGCCTAGGGACTGGACTCAGAAATTCATGCCCAGGCCTGCTGGACTCAGTGGATCTTAACTGCGACTTGATGTTGTCATTTTGATGAACCAACTTGAATTCAGGTCTCAGCGCTGTCACAGGGAGGAGAATTACACTATCTTATTTTCTTTCCTCATACTGTGGAGGAGGCGGGACCTTCCTTGAGCAGCGAAGGGCTCCGTGGCAGGTCCTGCAGCACGTTCTTGCCCTGCTGCTGCTCCTGGGCTTATTTCTTTGGTCATAAGTGGAGAGGAGTAAGTGAGCCAGGAGCAACCAGGAAGCAGAACAGAAGCAGCACAGTGTGCAGAGGGCAGTCAGAAGAGCTGGCGACTTGGCCGGGGGGTGGGAGGCGCGTGCGGCGCACGCCTCGTAACTACCTGTTGAGTCTGACCAAGCAGCCGGCAACCTTAGGGTCAGCTGGGGCCTCAGAGCGCTTTCTGGTCTGTTGTCCTCTTTCAAGGTGTTTTGAAAAATTCCTAACAGGCAATTGGTTGAGTCGTGGGTATCACTTACCTCTATGTAAAAGCAAGCCACTGTAAGGAAGCAAGTGTTTTTCAGAGTGGGGGTCACGGAAGCCAAGGAACATTTAACGTATCAGTTTCTTCTTCCCCCAAGGCCCTTCGCTCATGATGAATGGACCTTTGAAGGACCTGAGAGTTTGAGTTACCTTTGTGATTGTTAGTTAGCTCCACGTCCCAATTTCTTTACTGAAAATGACTATTTTTTTTCATTTAATTTAATTTTATATCTTATTATTGGTCATTGAACCCTGGACGTTCATGCTGAGCCACATCCCCAACCCTTTTTTAGAGTGTATTATTTTACTTTGAAACAGCACCCTGCTAAGTTGCATGAATGTGGGATCCTCCTGCCTCAGCGTCCTCAGTGGTTGGAGTTATAGGCATGGGCCACCATGCCCGGCTAACTGCTCGATTTTTAATAGAAAAGAGTAATCAAGCCCAGACAGCTCAAGATACTTATGGAAAGTATATGAACTGTGCAATTTGAAACCTAGATTTAATTTCTGGGCCTATTTGTAAGGAGAGCCAAGTACAAGTGGTCCTAATGGCCGCTTCGATAGCATCCAGATGTTTGGCATCAGCCTGACCAGATGAGATGATGGGCTTTTTACTGCTCCTCTGGATGTTTTGGCCTCACTGCTGCCACATGGAAGAGCAGGTGTCCAAGAAGCTTGCTGGGGAGGCTGTGTCCTTGCTCTCCCCTTGACCTTCCAGAGACCTACATGTTTAGCACACTCTTTAGACCCAGCATGGGTGTGCAGAGCTCCAGCAGGGCATCTGATGCCCAGCTGCTGGTAGACACGGTGCCAAGGGAAAGGAAATCTTTCACATCTGGGTGTCTGAGGTTCAAGTAAACCTTGCTTGGTTTCATTAAGATACCAAATGAACCTACCATTAAAAATGCTCGTGGGCTTTAAAAAGTGACAACTGCTCTTCAGAGTGATGGACAGAACTCCATATTTTAGCAGACTTTGTTTTTTGGGGTGCATATTTGTTCTCCCCAGAAATGCCAGCCAGGACCCACAAACATTGTGCTAGAATACAAAAACCAAGGCCTGATTAGTGTAAGTGCTTGTTGGAAAAGCATACTAATCTCTACATAGCCAGTGGGGAAATCCTTTCAATCCCATACCTGATAAATAAATCTGGCAAGTGAATAAACACTCTGACGGCTCTTGCTGATCTATAATTCCACCTGTTCAGTGAATTCTGTCCGTGTCTGAGCCCAGATGATGTTGTGTAGCTGCTAGATTGACCTGGAACAAAGCCTGCTAGGAAGAGAGATGTTGGCCATGACCCCACCTGCCCAGAGCGCTCGACTCCAACCTTTCGCAGCAGCTGCAGGGGCACTCTGGGGCGACGTGCATGCTTCAGATTACGCTTGTTGTTATTTGGTGCTTTTGTTGAACTTGAACAGTCAGTCCACAAGGCATTGTATAATACTGCAGATCAGAAACATCACACTGATTTTCTTTCTGGTTTTCCACCCAGGGCAAAAGTAAGAGTCCTCAAGCTGCTACTAAAATCCTTTTTAAAAGTCAGACTCAGGTCCCGGAGTAAACATGCTCTTTTCTTTACTACTGCCCAGGTAGCCTCCTACGTTCCTTCAAGAGTCTAGAGTACGTGTCTGTGATGGTTAGGGCACATAACTGTGGGTGGTGATTTTGTTGTAGGTTCCAAAGGACAAGACTTACGTCTTTTCATTTTGTTGAGATAAGGAGCTAACACCTGCATTATTAATTAACTATCTATTAGTAATTAATGCTGGATGCATGTGCTTTGGTTGGTAAGTTCGTGTGTGTGCGAGTGTGAGACACTGCCAGAGAGAGGCAGGTCCTCTTGGATTAGGAACAAGTGAGTTAGGAAAATTCTCTTCAGTCTTTGAGGGGAACCTTCAAGGATAGCAAAAGGCCTGTAGGCTCCAGGTAGTAACAGCGTGGATTATATGATGTAGTTAAAAGTCATATGTCCTATATTTTAAAAAGGGCCACCCAGAGAGTACTCTGTAGATGTACCCTAGATCTCAGGATGTATATGTCACAATTTGAGCCTATCTTTATAAAGCTTGAAGGCTTCAGGTTCATTGCCCAGGGATACATGCACTATAGGTATGATTCTGCTTGAACAATCAGGCTGATTACTAGAGTAATCAACAAAAGATGTACTGAGAATTTGTTGCTGCATAACAAATGAGCCTAAAACTTAATGATTTAATACAACAGAACTTTATTGTCTGCTACTCACCACTTCTCCTGGGTAGGAATCCGAGAGCTGCCGGTGTGAATAGTTCTCCTTCAGGGTTCTCATGCTGTGCCAGGGAGGTTTTGGCCTGGGCCACAAGCACCTAAGGGCTTGACTGAGCCAGAGGATCTGCTTTCAAAGGATGGCTGAAAGGCTCTTCACAATGTGGGTCTCTCTACAGGCCCTTTGCGTGTCTTTGTGACATGGCAATGCACATGGCAGTTGTAGAGGTTAATTTGAAGTGTCAGCTTCATTGGGTTCGGAGATGCCTAGGTGGTGGTTGTGAGTGGGTGTCTGTACGGGTGCTTCCAGAGAAAAGCAGTCCAGGTAACCAAGTGGGAAAGACCTGCCCTTAACTGGTAGCTCCATCCAATCAGCCCGGGCCTTAGGGGAACAGAAGAACAGCAGAAGGGGCAAATCCTCTGACTCCAGCTCTGCTTTCTGGAGCAGGACACGCTTCTGCTGCTGCTGTCTTTGGACACTGGACTCCAGGCTTTGGGGTTTTAGCATCTGGAATTTGCACTAGTGGCCTCAGGGGCTCTGGGGCCTTTAGCCTCAGAAGAGAAGTGGCATGTTGGCCTTTCCGATTCTGAAATTACTGGCTTCTTGAATTGAGCCACACTGTTAATTTCCCTGCCTCTCCAGGGTGTAGACATGTGGAGCTGTTAGTTCTGTGATCCTGGGGCCAGTCCATACATCCCTGTCTCTCGCTCCCTCTTTCTCTACCTTTTCCCCCATCTCCATCCTCGCCCCTATCCATGTCTTTAGGTCTCTACGTGTCTTCTCTGTATTCTCTTGCTTTTGTTTCTTTGGAGAGCCATGACTGAAAGGGAGCATGTTCTCTATGGCACCTTTTAAGATACGTAGTGATACCTCCCTTCACAAGTCTTTTGTTTGCAAACAATTTGGTCTGCAAACACAAGTGTAGGATAGAATTCTGTTTCTGTTTGCAAACTGCATCAGGTGGCAGACATGACAGTGACCATCTTTCTTACACAAACTCAAACATGGCTATCCTTTCCAAAATTAGAGAACAAATGAAATTCATGAACCAAGGTACCATTGTGCTCCCAAAGTTCTGCTTTAGTTTATTAGAAGCAGCCCTCAAGTCCAGCCAATCCTCAGAGGTGAGGAGAAATAAGCTTTATTGTTTAAAGACAGAAACATTAAAGATATTGTGGCTGTTTGTTTGTTTGTTTTAATGTATTTTGTACAGAGTCTCGCTATGCAGTTTAGACTCGCAGTGTCCTCCTGTTTTCAGCCTCCCCGCCTCTGGGATTACAGGTGTGGACCACCACACTGGGTCTCCATGGCTGGCTCAGTGTGCCCAGGGGTGGGCCCAGTGCAGTATGTGGTGCTGGGGATCAAACCCAGTTCTGGTGCTTGCCTAAGCAGGTGCTTAGTCCACCGAGCTATCTCACCAGCCCTTGTGGTCATGTTTAAATGCACCACAGAGCTGGTGTTCTGTTCCATTTGACACCAGTTCCTGAGCACTCAGTGGCCTTTCCAGATGTGCATGTTAAATATGTAGGCCCGATTTGCTGCACCTCCTGGAGGAAGCCACAAAGGGCTACCCAATGTGCAGAATAGATTGTCGCAGAATCAGGACCTGTGATTCTGAGTGTTTGACTTCATTCTGTACTTTGAAACCATTTTGGTTTTTCCTACAGCATGAAGAGGGTTCTTGTCAAAATCCACTTTCAGGCACTTACTATTAGCCATGCTAAGTAGTTCAGTAAATCCTCACAGCCACCTTATATCAGGTGCTCTTCTGGTCATCTGTGCTTTTCAAAGGAAGATATTGAGGGCTGAAATACATTGTCCAGCATGCCTGGCAGATGGTAGCACTGGATCTGAACCCATGCAGTCTGGCTCTGAACTCTTAGGTGTTCTTCTGTGTTATTGTGACTCTCCCTTTAGTGGACTGACTCTCCTCTCCAGCCAAGATCCCTCAAGTTAAGGTTGTGTGTACTATGTAGCTTCTGCTTTAAGTCAGATCATCTCAAAAGTATTTTGCAAAGTATGGTGAGATTGAGCCTGATATTTGCGAACTCCACCATGGGTTCTCTTGCCTCTTCCCTCCTGCCATCATCGTACCTTCTCTGGGCTCTGGAAACCACTCACTTCCTGTACCTCAAGGCCTGAAGACAGTACTTGGTATGGTTTGGATCATCAGTGTCCCTTAAGTGACCTGTGTTGAAGACCTGGTCCTCCGCCCACGTCATCACTGGGAGAGGAGGAACCTGAGGAGATAAAGCCTCATGGGAGGAAGCTGGGCCACTGAAGGTACCCTGGATCGGGTGTTGGAACCAGCAGGATCTCTTCTTTCTCTGTTTCACAGCTGCCATGAGGTACTCAGCTTGTAGCTTTGCTCTTCCAAATACCTTCTGCCTCTTCATGGGCTTAAGTGCAAGAAGAAGGCCACTGACTATGGATTGAAAGCATAAGGCAAAATAAGTCTTTCATATAAGTTGATTTTCTGAGGTATTATACCACAGCAACAGAAAGTTGAATGATATGGTAACAGTTTCATGTTTGTGTTACACAGAATAATGGGCCGTATTCCTAATTCTTGGAACCTGTTAACTTGTTCCCTTATATGGCAAAGGGACTTTGCAGGTGCATTAGGGATTTTGCGATAATCCTGGATTATCCAAGTGAAGATGAGAAAAAGTACATCTTTTTCTTTAACCTTCATATGTTCACTGGGACTCCTATAACAAAAGACGTATGAATTTATTTAAGTTTTATGTGACACATGGTCATGCATAAAGAGATAAAGGCCTTAAGAAACAGTTCAACCTGAATTCTTTCATGGTAGATTTGATGAAGAATGAAAATATGATGGGGTCAAAAAAATTATTTGGGGGAACATGAAAGCCTGTTTAATGCTCAGATTCTTCATGGGGTCCCTTAGTCTGCAGGTAGGGTGCTTCACTCTTCCAGGTACAGGAAGGGCACTTCTCACAAAGAATCTTAAGACCTGCATCTGGGAAGAAGGGCAGAAAAAATCAGGGAGGCCTTCTGCTTGAGTTTGTACTTTAATTGTCCCAATGGGACCATTGTTCCCCCAGCCCATGCTGTCATTGGGAGAGGTAGAGGCTCTATAAGGTGGGGCCTCGTGGGAGGAAGTTAGGCCATTGCGATTGTGCCCATGAGAAGGAACACAGGGCTCTGGCCACTTTCTGTTTCTCCCTTTTGTTCCCTGGCCATGAGCTGAGCTATTTTGTTCCATCGTGATCCTCATGACATGATGTGTTGTCCCATCTGGGGCTCCAAAGCATCAAAACCAACCAACCATGGACTGGAGCTTCCAAAAGGCAGACTCAGTCTTTCACTTCATAAGTCAGTGACTTCAGCTTTTAGAGTGATGGAATGCTGACTACCACACTTGCTAACTTTTCAGTTCCTTCATTGTGAGATGGTCTGTACACTATGGTGCCATATTTGGGGATGATGTATCCTTATCCCCTCATGGGTGAGCTTGACATCATCACAAGGATCTTTCTGAGGGGAAGAGGGACGCAGGAGTGTCAGAGTTGGACAGAAGATGTGTGAAGATGCTGTGCTGCTCCCTTTAGAGTGAATGGGGGGGGCTGGAACCAGGGGGTGAGAACAACCCCTACAGCTGCATGGAGAGGGTGGTAGATTCTCCCCCAGAAGTCCTCAAAGGGTGCAGCCACACGAATGCCCTGCTTTCAGCTCAGTGAAACCTATTTTGAGCATCTGACCTCCAGAACTGTAAGGTAATAACATGTTTCCTTAAACCAAGAACTAAAGCAAAACAACAAACATAAGCACAAATTCTGCAAAGATGATAAAAATGCGCCCTACTGTTTTTATATATGATGATACTAACTGCTGAGACACATCTTACTAGAGATTACATAATCATACATTTAGCATGTGCTTCAGTTCCAGGCTGTGGGACCTAACTAGGAAACTCAGCAACTCTTGGGAGGTGAGACATGCATTCTGAAGTCAAGTGCAAAAGGTGGGCTGTTTACCGAAAGGCAAATGCGTGTAGCACCGGTAGTGAACACTGAGCCCGTTAGAAGCAGGCTGAGGGCTTCTGCCACGTCTCAAAGACGTCTCATAAGGGGGATGAGCACAGAACCCTACTGACAGGAATCCCTCTACACAGTTCTACAAGGTGTAAAATGGTTCTCTGTTTTCCATACTGGATCCGCTTTTAGTAGATTTAAAAGTCTCAGTTGAAGCCCCGCTTCTCTGTCTCCTGGGGTCGGTCCAACCCCTGAGCTCTATCTTGAGTGGCCAGCGGGGAGCTGCATGCTCACTGGCCCTGCACAGTGGTCCCTTGCATGTAACATAACTCTGTCAACATAACTCTGGTCTTCGTAGACCAGCAGCCACACAGGAAGGAAGCTTTGCCTTCTTAACTATCGTTTCCCCTTGATGTACATAAGAGTCTGATTCAAGAATCGTTCTTTGATCCTAAAATCCATGAATGCTCAATTTCCTTTTATATAATGGCATACTATTTGTATCTAAGATGTGCATCTCCTGCCATTTATTATAAGCCGTCTCTAGGTGACTTCTAATATCCCAGACAACATAAATGCTGGGTAAATAGTTGTTCTACAGTATTTTTAGAGAGTAATGACAAGAAAAGAGTCTTCATGTGTTTGCCATAGGTAGTGTTTTTCTCTGAATATTTTTGATACTAGGTTGATGGACTCAATGGATGTGGAACCTATGGGTGAGGAGGGTCAACTATAGTCATTTCCCATAATTTCACTATGTCAGCTTTCTGCTCTTCTGAGAAAACAACTGAGACAAATGACTCATAAGGAGGAAAGCTGTTCTGGCATATGGTTTCAGTCCATCCTCGCTTGACCCTATTGCTTTTAGGCTTTGGTGAGGCAGAGTGTCATGGTGTGAGCACATGGCCAGAGAAGGCTTGCTTCATGGTGGCTGTGCCTCAGAGAAAAAGAGATGGCGCCAGGGTCCACAATCCCGTTAAAGCCCCGCCCCAGGTGACCTCACTTCCTCCAGTAGGCCCCTCCTCCTAAAGGTTCTAACACCTCCATGTACCACCTCCCAGTTGCTTGACCCTAAGTCTTCACCACATGGTCCTTGGGAGACATTCAAGATGCACACTACAGCGCTAATTTCTGCTCACTTGGGAAGAGGGAGGAGTGGGATGCAGGATCAGGAAACCAACCCAGTGTGCTCTGGCAGGCTGACTTGAGAATCTGAGGAATGGCTCCCATGTGCATTAGGGGTGCTGAGAGGAAGCAGCCTCCAAGACTAGGAGGTCGGAAGGGCCAGGAGGACCAGCAGGGCCATGAAGAGATGGGATAAGTGGGGCGGAGGCTTTCTCCAGGGAAGATGAAAGAAAATTGCTAGAGGTGAGAATAATGAGATCCCAGCATGCTGGGAACACAAGAGAGACAGGTCCAAGTATGGGGCTCTGTCCAGGTCGTGACTGAATCATTCCATTTTCCAGCCAGTTTGGGGCGTTATTTAAATATGCCTTAAAAATGGAAGATGGTTGCCAGAAGAGCCCGTACAACCATACATGGCGTCCCCATCCCTTGTCCTACAGCACTCAGAGTACTGCCCTGGAAATCCTAGCATAGAGACCCTAGGAGTTGTTGTCAGGCTTGAAAGTAATTAGTATACTTACCACTCAGAATTGCATCCTGTGTACACAGGTATGTTGTAGGGCAGGCAGCTCGGCTGTTGGTCACATTTTCCCAGGAGGTTGCCCAGAACCCCATGCCTGCTGTGATTTTTTTCAGGTGATCACATACATGTCTTCCCATGTTAGTGCTGAGCCTGGGTGTCCTACTGCTCTCTCCCAAAGGAATCTCTCTGTCTCTCTCTCTCTCTGTGTCTCTCTCTCTGTCTCTCTGTGTCTGTCTGTCTCTCTCTCTGTCTCTGTCCATTTCTCTGTGTCTTTTCTTCTGTTTTAAGACTTAGAGCTGAATTGTATACTTCCTGCCATGGGGATATCAAATATAAATTATTTCAGCTCTGCTTTTTAAGTCTGTAGAGGCTAAGCTATGAGTATATGTTATGGTTTGTGTCCAGTTCTCCCCCTAAAGTCTCATGCAGACATGGAGTGGGGACTTCAAGAGTGTGAGATTAATTCATGATCCACTGGGATTATGGGTGTGTGTGTGTGTGTGTGTGTGTGTGTGTGTGTGTGTGTGTGCTACACCCCACCTGGGGAGGATAGACTGAATGCAACATAAGGGAGACACACTTCCTCTCTGTTGCTGTTGTTGCTGCTGCTTCTCCCTTTTGCTCTGCTCTTTGCTGTGGCTATGAAAGATTGCTCTCTGCCATGTGCCAGTCCACCTTGGAGCCAGCTGAGTATGGACTGAACCTTCAGGAACTGTGAGCTAAATAAACCTTTTCTTACTTCATTTTGAGTGTCAGGTATTTGTCCCAGAAATGATAGCAGAGTAACTAATAGAATATGTTTTTCTTTTCTTTCCTTTCTTTTTTTCTTTCTGTATTTAGGACAGGCTCTATGGGGTCTCACTTTGTAGATCAGACTTGTAGTGATTCTCCTGTTTTCAGCCTCCCAGACACTGAGATTGCAGGCATATGCCACAACATCCAGTCTCCATCAAAGTCTCAGTGGGACTTGGGGGTCAGGGCCAGCGTTGTATGCTGGGGATTGAATCCGGTTGCTGGGGTCTGCCTAAGCAGGTGTTTTAGTACACTGAGCTATCAGGCTGGCCTAATTGGAGAAGATTTTTTTTTTTTTTTTTTGGCTCACTCAGGCTGCCTGAAGGGCAGGTCTGGTGTGACTTGTGGATCTGGGGATCAAATCGTGGTCCCCTGCACCTGATGGAGTTTGTCCAAGCAGGCACTTTAAGCAACTGCACTAACTCATAAGCCCCAGCCAATATGTTTTTCTAAGTGAGCATTCCTTGAGATTTTTGGGAAGGGCCAATCTCTATTCTGTGCCTCTCCAATAAATTATGCCATGTCTTTGATGACCCATAGTCCTGATATAGAGAAGATCATCTGTCCTGGTGGCAATATCTCTCCCAGAATTACTTTTGTTTTGACAGTGGGGAAGGGAATATATACATATAGCATAAATATACTGATGTGAGGTCCCTACACAAATATTTTACATTTAGAGTAGAATTTAATATAAGAAAGCTCTAGATTATACCCAGTGAATGAGATGGAAAGCACTATGGAAAGGGCTTCATCATAAGGCTGAGGCATACAGACTGTTCCAGTGGGTAAAGTCCAAATGATACAGTGTCGTAACTGTGCAACTGAGAAAGGGAAAAAGAACTTTGGGAAACTGCTGCGGTGTATGCTGAGTGTACACTACAATGTGTACAGCAAGAAATCAGAGTCTTTAGGTGGAATTAGACTTATTAGGCAACACAGTTACTGACTTTAGTCCTACTTCAACACTGAATTTTTCTGTCGTCTGGCTCTTCCTCTTTTGCTTCCTGGTTTCCATAGTTGGACAGAAGTTTCTTCTTAGAAACATGGATCCTGAAGTGGGAAGGCTGGGATCAGAGGCCCACCTCTTCTCCTTCAGCATTAGACGGGTTTCCATCACTGTAATGAACTACTGAAGGTAAGTGACTTCTAAAGAGAAAAGGTTTAGTCCTGTTGATGGTCCTGGAGGTTCCAGTCTGACATTAGTGGGCTCTCTCCTGATCAGTTAGGGTCCGTGCCAAGATGGGAGGGGGAGGGGCGTGCCAGGCAAGGATGCCTCATCTTGTGACTAGCAGGCAGAGAGAAAGAGGGAGAGAACAGGTTGCCGGAAACTCCACCTGGCACCTAAGGGCTAGAACCCACCTTCTGAAGTTCACCCCTCCAGCAGTTCCACCCTCGAGACTGAGCCTTGGACACAGCCCTTGGTGTGCTGGGGGAGATTTACCCAAACCAAGTGGGTTTTCTGGCTGTGAGATCACACGTGAGTTAACCCCTCTGAGCCATCGTTTTATTTAAATCATAGTAATACTACTACTGCTACCAGTCCTGTGAACAAATAACAATTGTATCCAGTTTTTAGGGTAACAGATCATATGAGTTCTGTAGTCTAGCACCTGGAATACAGTAAGCTGTCCAAACCCTTGTCTCTGTTATTAGTAATAACAGTAACAATATTTTGTTTTGTTCCTAGTAGATTAGGAGGTGTGAGATATATTCATAATGAGAACCTTGATGATGGCAAATGTTTTAAAAAGAATGACATAACTGAAGTTTTGGATAATAATCAAGAAGGAAGTATTTGCTTAGTTCCATGCACACGTCACCATGGTTTTTACCTCTGCAGAGACTTATTGCCAGATGACAGAAGAAGCCCTTCATGCTTCTTGGCTTGCATGTGTGCAGAAGTACGTGAAGGCTCACGCATGCGTGTATGTGCGCACACGCATGCCCATTACTTCATGTGTACAGTACTGCTAAGTTTAGAGGGCAGCACTATGGTTGTCATGGAGAATATCAGAGAAAAGAGCGCTTTTCAGTCCTTCCAAACGGACCACAGCCATGGAAGCACCTTTTTCTTCACTTGGGAACCAGGTAAACAGTGCTGGGGGCCAGTCATCTTTCAACAATATCATTTTTTTTCCCTTTCATTGGGTGTGCTTTAAATGTGGTCCCTGGGGAAAATCTGGAAAATTAAACAAGATAAAAAAAATAATTCATCTTTTTTTCCCCCTTGGAGTGAAGACCTGCAAAAATATAGGAAACCAAGCTACTTAGAATTGAATCCATGTTGGTTTTAGGGAACCGAGTGACAGTAATAACATGTAGGGCCTGACGTAGCCACACATGGGCTATTATGGAAAAGAAAACATTAGGGGAGGACAATTATGCAAAGGTAGTCACAGCGGGGATAATGCCAGCCGCCTAAAGGAAAACAAGACCTGTGTTTCCCATTATAAAAGCATTTGGCTTCTGATTATGCCTTGACCATTTTGGCTGCAGAGCTAACTCTAGTCAGCAGTTTGGAGGAAAACTGAATTGGGCCAGGATAGAAAATTTAGGAAACAAGAGGTAAGCTAGTTCATGCTTAGGAAATTACAAGTGAAGTTAAGGAGCTTAAGTTTTTATGGCACATGCATTGAGCAAACACTGAAGACTTTCTAAATTGAGGAAATAGAAATTATCTGATCTAAGTGCAAAGTCCTGGGTTCAATACTTGGTACCACAAAGAGAGAGAGAGAGACAGAGAGAGAGAGACAGAGAGAGAGAGACAGAGAGAGAGAAATCATCAGATCTATATATAGGACTGTCTCTAACTTCAGGATAGTCCCTGAAATACACTATTGGTTAAAAAAAAAAAAAAAAAAAAAAAAGTTGGGGGAGTAAGAGCCTGTCTTTTTTGTGTGTGTGCATGTGTGTGTGGCACCAGGGATTGAACTCACGACCTTGTGCTTGCCAGGCAGGCACTCAGGCCACTGAGCTATATTCCCAGACCCACAGGAGCCTGTCTCTTGGAGACATGGTGTTTCATTCTTTTCTTGTTTCCCTTACATGTCAGCAAGTCTTTATTCAAAATTGAGCTTACTACTTTGAAAGGGATTTGAAAATATTCTGCACCCAAGGACCTAGGCTGAGGAACTGAAGAAAAAGCTCTAAGTGATAGTGCACGCTGAGAATCTTCTGGATTAGAAGACCCACACAGTGGAAAAGAAAACATAGAAAAGATTTGAAGCTTTAAGAAGCCTCCTAGATACCACTAAGGTTTTCTCTAAACCCTTTTTCATCAGTCAGAATCTGACTGTGATGACTGACAAGAAAGCAACAGGTGCTCCTTCAGGGCTTTATACATGTGTAGCAAAAACAGGCAAAATACAGATTACTAGTAAGTCCTCTTAGCCACAGTTTTGCTTTTCATGGTTTAAGTGACCTAGAGGTCCCCTGTGATTTAAAAACACAGTGCAGTCAAGGATGAAGATTTTATTTTTATTTATTTTTATATTTGGTGCAAGGCGTCACTTTGCAGCTCAGACTCGTCGTGATCCTCCTGTTGCAGCTTCCCAGCCCTGGCATTACAGGCGTGTGCCCCCATGCCAGCAAGGCATGCCATACAAGGGATCAAACCTGGTCACTGAGCTTGCTTGGGCAGAAGCTTAGACTACTGAGCTAGCTCTGCAGCCCGAGGGTTTTTGGGGGGGTAGGGAGGGAATGATGACATTTAATAGCTTTCATTACGGTGTATTTATATGATTCTATTTTAGTTATTATCAATCTGTGAGTCAACTCTCCATTACTGAAACAAATACCCAGCCAACTTATGAAGAGAAAAGGTTGATTTTTGGCTTACACTTGTGGAAGCTTCCCTCCAGGGTCAGTTGGCTGCGCTAGTTTTGGACCTGTTTTGAGGCAGCGCATTATAGTGGGAGCATGGGGGCAGGGCAGAACTGCTCATTTCATGCCCAGAACTTGCAGAACTAAAAGAGAAAAAGGTGGGTCCCAGGCATCCCCTGGAGATGATAGGACACCTCCCTGTGGGTCAGGAAGGACAAGTGCACATTTTTATTAGTCTGCTCAGGTTTAGCCATTTTGCAGCAACAGATAGTCCTCAATTCTCAGTGTCTCAGCAAAACCCAGGCCTTTGTCTCTCAGTCTTGGTGTGTGGGTCATCTGGGCTCTGTTGTGCGTCGTCTTCATTATGTAACCTAGGATGAAGAAGCAGCCCCTACATGAGTCTCTCTAGCATCACAGCCCAAGAAAAGAACCATGGTGAGATCACCTGTCAGCTTCGGAAGCATCCACTCAGAGGAGGTGCATACAGAGTTCAGTTACATCTGATTGGCCAGTGTAAATCCAATGGGCGTGCCTGATATTCGCGGGAAATGACATGTGCTTGTCCTGCAGGAGCTGGTCCTTAGCAAGGGTGGTGAGTGTGAAACACCGCAAACAACGAAGGACACACTAGCCGTGCCTTGTTTTCTCCTTGAGTGCTGGCTTAGTATTAATAAAATTGGAAACTCTCAAATATTGTAACTCTGAAGTATCTGATTTTGATATGATCCCCAGTATCTGATTCCATCCCCAGAAATAAGCACCACAAGCATTCCTGTTTCAGGAATAATAAAGTCTGAAATGAGCAATTTAGAAGTTTAGCAGTTTAGAAATTCAGAGGTAATAAAAGTCTGCTATGAATTTACAAGTGATGAGACAGTCCTACAAAAAGAAAAGGATGTTTAATAAAGTTCTCAATTTATAATCTGATATGCTACTAAAGTCTCAAAAGTTTGAGACTGCTAGGATTTTTAAAAAATCTTCTCAAAAAAAAAAATCTTCTTTAAAAAAATCTGTTTGTCCACCTGTCTGTCTTTCTACTTATTTGGCACAGGGCATCACTAGTAGCTCAGACGCATAGTGATCTTCCTGTACAAGTGTGTGCCACCACACCCGGTTTTGGTGTGCCCAGGGCTCCAGGTCTGGCATGGCATGTGGTACTGTGGATCAAATCCAGAACTTGCACTTGCCAGGCAGGTGCTTGGACCACTGGGCCATCACCCCAGCCTGACACTGCTAGGAATTTTATGCAGAAAGAAATGATGCCTTTTCCTTTATATTAGTGTAAATGAGATGAAATAAGTGCACTGCTAATGAAATTGTAGTCCATGTTATGGTTTATGTGAGAAGGTTTACATTTTGTGTTTGGCAACGGAACGTGAAATTTCTCCCGCTATGAATATATAAATGAAACAAGAGCTGACAAGTCAGGAAAGGTGGTGAGCACCAGATGGACATCACCCGGAGCGAGGTTCCCTCAACGCACGCTGGGACTGTGGCAGGGGACCCCGGGTCCATCTGCCCTTACCCTCCCCCACCCTTGGATCTATCTGCAGCCGGGGGTGGGGGATGCTAAGCCCTAGAGAAGCCAGCTTCGCTCAGTGTGCGCAGAACCTCTAGGGAGACTCCCATCTTACCCTGCACTATACCCAGAGTTGTCTCCCATGTCTGTGGGGTCCTATGCGAAGTCCTCCTGGCTTCATTTCCACAGCTCACCCCCTGCCGGCCCTCCACACACACATATTCCAGGCAGGCAGGCTCTAGAAATACACGCTCCCCATTCTCAGCTTTGGAAAGAGCCCTTCACTGACCACCTCATCTGAAGCAGTTCCCAAGCCCCTCCTCCTCCTTGCCCATCTCTGCTTCATCTTAGCATGTGTCACTCCCTGACCACTAAATACAGCGCTCATTTTTCATGTCTTTTCACTGTATTGTGATCGCCAGTAGAGATCAAAGTTCAGTTCATTCACTTTTATCCCTGGAGCCAAGAAGAGTGGCTGACATCTAGTAGATGCATAATAAAATTTTCCAAATGAATAAAATTTACTGAATGCATTTGTTGATTCATGGTATTGTTTTTGCATGAATTTGGAATAGCAACTATTGCTTCTAGTCCTAATTTCATCAAATCTGTGCCATTAATTTAGAAATTAATAAAATTGTGCCTCCCTGCCTTAAAGATTAACTACTTAAAAATACGATTAAAAATTCTCCGGCATTTTGAGTGTTTTACAACAGAACAAAACCAAACAAAAACAGTCCCATAATTTTCTCTTCTTTTTGTTAATCTTTTCCTGCAAAATCTCAGTGTTTACAGTGCCCAGGAGCATGATGGGAGATCACAGAGCCCTGAAATGATGGGTTGGATGGGACACAAAAAAAGCAGTCAAGTGTATTTCTACATAAATGATTAGCTATTCTTTGTAAACGGAACACAGTAAATTATAGTTATACAAACAATTATGAGAGTAAAACAAATGACAAGTGTAGGGGTAACGAGAAAACAACTACGTGTCCAAAACAGGCAGGGAAGATGGAACAGGTTGGGAAGGTGACCGTCAGGATGGAGGTGCGAAAACAGGAGTCACAGGATTGCAGAGCTGGATTCTGCCTGTGCTTGGCTGTGAGCTGCACTGGTGAGCTGCAGATCTGAGCTTTGAAAAGCCAGAAAAGGCAGGTCTTCAGTTCCCCCACTCTTCCATTTCCATGACGACAACAGCAACCTCTTTCCTCTCCTTTGGGGGTCACCCTCTGGTCAAGAGCTGCCAACCTCGTGAAGGCCTCAGCTGCAGCTTTTGTGCACGTGGAAAACAAGGTCCGCTGTGTGCCTGCTCTTGCTCTCGCTTAGCCTCCTGCAGGCTGGGGCCAAGCCCTGTCTTTATTTTGCATCCAGCTCAGCATCCTAAGGTGATGCCCAAGGAGTGTTCGCTGCACATTGGTGGAAAGAGCCACTTGGTGAAAAGATGCAGTGGGGTTTTCTCTGGAGGTTCCCGTCACCTGGATGACTGATGATGATGAACATGCACTGCTTTGTTAATGGTGAGTAGCGTCTGGTGTGGCGGCCCCGACACTTAACGAAATGCTTCTTTTCTAAAAAGAGAAGGCCTTGATGAACTGAAAGCCCGGCCCAGTGGGCGAGGTGGATCCTCACGCCGCCGCCTCAGAAAGCAATGCCAAGCCCAGCGGCCTCTCCACATTAGGAAACTCCCTCATGCACACAACTTTTCTTCTTGTTTGGCAAGCTGTGGAAAGTGTGAGCCAGGTCCGCGTCACTCCTGAGGAGCGCACCTTGGCCCTTCTCTAGCTCTGAGATAACAAAACTTCTCTCTGCTGCCACAGCAGAGAGACCCTGGAAGACCCTGGAATATGCCACAAAACCATCTTTGCCCTCCCTCTGTTAGCAAGGTATTGCTTCTCCGTGAAAGGCAAAACGATGCGTGGGACTGTGCCAGGCACACACGCGAGGCTTGACCGCTCTCATCTCCCTTACCCTTTCGAACTTCCTGGCCAAATCCATGTTCTTGCCCTTATTTGAGAAGTGCAGTCAGTGCTCGGAGAAATAAAGAAGCTAGGCTCGTCAGTCAGGTCCCCAACCCTGACGCCGGCCCAAGGGCTCAGCCCAGGGCTGCTCAGGGCAGGTGTCACAGCTGCAGGGCGGTGTGCAGTGACGGGAGCCAGCCAGGGAACTCAGAGCCCTGTGAGTAGGAGCCGCAGAGGAGCTGTTGTCCTGGAAGGATGTGATCACGCGCGTGGCCTGGCTCTGCGCAGGAATGCCCGTCCCTGTCTGCGGGGCTCAGTGGCTCAGGCTCACACAGCGCGGGCTTGGGAGGATGGGCTTCCCCGGGAGCAGAGATCTGCGAGTAAGGAATCTTCTCTCAGCATCTCCCCTGCATGGGGAAGGCTGCGGCCAGCTCCAGCCCTGCCGACCTCCACATGCTTGGGCAGAAGCGAAGAGAGCTATTTCTTCTCCTTTTTTGTCCTCTCTCCTGCTTTCTCTTGTCTCCCTTTGTAGCCGGGCTTTCTTTTTTCTCTGCTGCCCGCCCACCTTCTCTGTTTCCCTTCTTTCTTCCCTCTCCCTCCCAACACGCTTTTTTTTTCTCTTCCTTCTTGTGACACCAACCAGTAAAGTAACACCTGGCTGCATCCCAGTGTACCTATAGCAGCACCATGCTGTGTTCTATGAAGGAAGCATCTTTGTTCATTTCAATGCTGAGCAGAATCTGCTTTAAAATTCCATTAAAAAAAATAGGCACCGTATGCAAATGCCTCAGAGGTGCCACGCAGGAGCACGTCTGAGCCTCTGCCCTGTGCCCGCAGCAGACGCCTCCCTGGGCTGACCAAGCCCGGAGCCCTGCTGCTGGTGCCATGTTCCTTCCCGCACTGCCTCAAGATGAAGAGGACTTTGGTCCTTAAGTGCCACTGTTAGGAGCATTTCCTGCCGGGAATGGTATTGGGAAAATGAGGTGCTTGGGTCAGATCCCCGTGACCAGCGGCCCCATGGTCCTCCCCACACAGGGGCAGGGTTGGGTTCCAGCTCTGTTGTGTCTCTGCCCGGCTGTGCTGTGCCTGGGGGCCGTGTGCCATGCCTTTCTCTGCGCCCCTGCATAAATATTGTGAGAGGACTCCATGTCTCAAAAGCACTTGGAAGCCCTGTTTGGGGAGCAGTTTGTCCCTGTCACTAGCACAAACCATGCCTTTCAAGCCTCTCCACACTCGCCAGTGCCCCTGGTTTCAGGGCCTTAAGTTCTTTTCAAGAGGAATCTCTCCAGGCTCTGGGCTGACCTAAGGTGTGAGGAGGGGCCAGCTACCAACTGCTGGTTCCTGAAGATGATGGCACACCCGCAGTGACTTGGAAATGTGCTCTGGCCGGTGGGGCAGAGCCCGGGCCTGCTCACAAGACTTGGTGGCAGCTCCCTTCTTCGCTGTGCTCCTGTCTGGTCTCACAGCACTGGCTTCAGCCTCATAGGCTTTAAGAGAAGAAATCAAGAGCATTCGTGCTCACCACAGAGGGAACCAGAGTCTTCCACAGCCCAGGCTGAGGTGAAAAGGTTGGGGGCCAGCCTGGGGACACTGCAGGGTGGGGACTCAAGCTCTCTCTGTCTTCTGTCTGCTTTGTTTTTGTCTGTGTCTCTCTGTCTCCTGTGTTTCAGCACCCTGTCTCTGCCACCCTCTGGTGTGCCTAGAAGAAGCTCTACTTCTATGCCTCTATTTCCCACATCAGCTGCCAGAAAACAAACAAACAAACACACAAACAAAAACAAAAAACAAAACAACAACAACAACAACAACAAAAAAAAAAAACCAGCAGAGGAAGGTGCCCCAGGCCTGGAGAGCAGCCTGTGTATGTCTTATGCTATGGGGTGAGAGCTTGGCTCTCTGGAGGACAGGGCAAAGCTGAAGTCCTTCCCCAGCAATTAGGGGCACCTTTAGCACCCCAGGGAGGAAGATGTGGTACCCATTCCAGAACCAGAAACACAGAGTCTTTAATCTGGGCTGTATGTCACACCAAGTTCGTGACTTTGGACAAATCGTTAAGCATCTTCCAATGCTATTATCTTCAGGCAAGTGCTTATTCTACTGAGTTATCTCCTTGGCCCTGCTATTGCCTTCAGCTACACAAGTGAGAGAAGACTATTGTTATCACTGATTGTTTGGGAATGTTCGTTTGTTCATTCATTCATTCTGCAAGGGTACAGTGTGGACAGGTGCTACGCGAGGTGCCAAGGCTGTCACCTCAGTAAGACTCGGTCATGGCATTTACCATGCCTCAGCCTGTGGGAGAGGTGAACAGGAAAGAGAGAAGAGCCACAGCCATGCCAGGCGACTGGAGCACACTGACAGGGCTGAGAGAGGGGAGCCCACTATAGGATGGGCACCATCTTGGCTGCTTGTGGGGGGCAGTGGCTGGAGGAAGCCGCAGCTCAAGGCAGGATTGCTCCAGTGGGGCAGCTGCAGGGCTAGGGCTGTGAGGTGTGAAGAGACCAGTGAGGGCACTGGCCACCACTCCAAAGGGAGAAGTGGATAGAGCTGGGCGGAGCCACTCAGACTGCAGGGCAGGCAGTAGTGGAGCTGAAGGGGTGCATGCCTGTAGGGGGCAGGCAACGCAGGGATGGGGCTCAGGGGATCAAATGTCATCATAGAGCCTGTGGAGCTGTGAAACCCATTTGTGTGGTTGGGCCTCAAAATGAGACGGGTGCTGTAGAGAAGTCCCTTACACTGCAGGGAAGAAATCGAATCAGACAGGACCTGCCAGCTTGTTCCCTTCTGCCCTGGTCCCTCATAGGCTGGTGGTTTTGTGTCAACAGGCTGTCCCATCAGTGATTTCCAGATGGGTGTCACCCATAAGGCATGGCAGTGGAGATAGGGCGGGGATGGGACGTCTCTTCCCTGGGTCCCTCCCTGACATGGGCTCAGGTTGACAATGCTGCATGTGATAGTCGTGCCTGGCAGGCCTTTCTCCAAGCCACAGCTCTCTCTAGGTTATATACAATGATGGAATCTGTAGGTTCTGGGTGCGTAAGGCACGATCCCTACTGTTGCCAGCCTGGGACTCTCTCTTTGTTGATATCTTCAAGCTTGGCAAGAACTCTGGTAAATAAGGATTCTTCAAGCACACTCGGGAGGCGGGGGAGATAGCTCAGTAGAATCAGAGCTTAGCAAGCGCAGGGTCCTGAGTTAAATCCCAGGTACTGGAAAAAAAAAAAAAAAGTACATTGGGGTGGTATGCCATGTGCTAAGATCCTTCACCCAGAGGACTGCAGCTGGAGCCCCACGAGACTGTCTCAACCATCCAGAGTGGGGGGAAGTGACAGAGGGAGTTCACAGATCCCAAAGATGTTTAGGAGACAAGCAATGACACTCAGCTGGAAGGAAAAGCTGTGGGTGACTTCCAGGTCTTGGTTTCTGTACCTAGATACATGATGATATTTCAAAACACGGTGGGAGGCTGGGAAGCAGATGAGTGTGGGGAGGAAGGAAATACTGAGAAAATATTAATTGGAAATACATGGGAGGCATTTGAATGAAAAAAAAAACAACACCTTTTTTTAAGTTTCAGAAGTGAGATCTAGGCTGAAGATTCACTAGTACAGAGATGGTACAGGCTATTACAGGAAGTGTAAAAGCAAGCGTCCGCGGAGTGGGAAGAAAGGGCAGGTAAGTGAGTTGCTCTGAAAAAGAAAAATTTGGGAGGACTGGGTGGATGGACTCAGGGTGGAGACGTTCTGAGAGCCCAGGAGGTGAGGTGCTAGGGTTTAGAACTACGACGCTCCCAAAAGTCTCGTGTGTGTGTGTGTGTGTGTGTGTGTGTGTGTGTGTGTGTGTGGAAGGTGACTGGATTACGGAGCGATTCTTCCGCTGATGAGGTCAGCAGCTGAGGTGCTTTAGGGAGTGGGGTTGGGGTGGAGTGGCCGCGGGGTCTGTGACCTGGAAGGGCATTTGCATCCTTGCCTCCTCTCTTCTGTCTGACTCCTGGCCATCCCTGGGAAGGCAGCTGTCCTCTGTCATCCATGGTCTCCACCGTGCTGTTCCTGCTATGAAGATGGAAACTGTGAAATATTCTTGTCTTAATTTTTGTTTTTGTTTTATAGCCAGGGTCCTGCTGTGTAGTTCAGGCTGGCCTTGAACTCACTGTGTGTTCCAGGTTGGCCTTGAACTTGTGACATTCCCATGCCTCGGCCTCCCAAGTCGTGGGATTACAGGAGTGCACCACCACGCCTGACCTTTTCTTCCTTTAAGTTGTAAGTGTCAGGTGTTTTGTTGTAGTGACAGAAAGCTGGGTAATACACAGAGCGTTCTATAAACTCAAAGGAGAAATATTCAGAAGATAGGAAGGGGTTATTGGGTTCAGAAACATGGGCATGATGGATCTGGGTTCACCTTGGCAAGAGGCGTTGCAAGACTCTCTAGAGACCAAAGGCACCGTTCACATGCCGGCGCGCTGTGACATGAGGGTGGACGCAGGACAGCTGCTATGTTCTCTGGGAAGTAAGAGGCAAGGTCTGTGGAGAGGAGCAAGAGAAAAGGCTCACGGAAAGAGCCCTGCATGGCATGGACATTCTTCTTCTTGTTCCTTGGCATATTCAAGGAAGTCTTTACAGCTACAGTCTCTTTCTGGGTGAGAAGGGTTGAGGTAACAATCAGAGGAAGGTTCCAGAAACCAGGCAACTCTGTAGGACTCCCAGCGTATTCTCCCAGAGTTCAGCTCTCTCTTGTCTACTGACCATGGGTTTGCCTTTGTCAGAGGCGCAGTCTTCCAAGACATTAAAGATAACGATGGGGCCATGAGCCTTATCACCCAATGAAAGTCTTTCTTTTCCTGAGGCCCCCACCGAGTGGGTGATAGACAGAAGTCTCAGAGCCACCCCTGACACAGAAGAGCCTCTTGTAGCACATGTTGGTGCAGAGCTTTTGTGCTTATTTTCTTAATCATAGCAAAATACACATGGGCATAGAGTTTACTTTATTATTTATTTTTATTTGAAAAAAAAAAAAAAAAGATTTCTGGGGGCTTGCCAGGTAGCTCAGTTGATTAAAGCACATGCTTCAGCAAAGGCATTCAGGTGCTGGGGACTGCAGTTCAATCCTCTCCTCCACATGGAGCATGAGACCTGCCCTTAAGGCAGCCTGAGCCAAAAACAAAACAAAACAAAACAAAACAAAACAAAACAAAACAGAACAACTTTTCAAGTTTTAGGCCTGAGGAGATAGCTCAGTAGAATAAGCACTTGCCTGGCAAGTACAGGGCCCTGAATTCAATCTGTGGTACTGCAAAAACAAACAAACAAACAAACAAGCAAACAAACAAACAAACAAACGAACAGAACATATTTCTGTGATGCTGGGGATTGAAGCTGGGCTCTCGTGCCTGCTTACCAAGGGCTCCGCCTCTGGTCTACCTCTCCAGCCTGGTTCAGTGGCAGTAAATACAATCATATTATTGTGGTAAGCAGTCTCCAGGACGTTTTCTTCTGTCCAGAAACTGTCCCTGTGAAACGGTGACTTCCCTTCTCCTCCTCAGAGCCCCTGGAAAACGTTCTCCTTTCTGTCTCTGTACATTTGTTCATTCTCAGGACTCAATAAACAGCGTTATGAAGGCTTTGCGTTTTAGTGGTGAGCTTGTTCCCCAGAGCACAAGGTGCCCAAGTTCATCGGTCTTTGCTCTTAGAGGCCACGCATCCCATTTCACATAGAGGGTGGTTCCCAGAGCTCCAGGGCCTTCATATGTGTTTTTACTGCCATATTCATATTCTCCACAGCTCAGCCTGGGAGTAGTTATTGCCCTAAGCTGCAGCTGAGGAAACAAAACTCCTGGTTTGGACCACCCAGCGAGCTGACACCAAGGGCCTCCAGCCCAGTGCACCAGCCCTGGGACACAGCCTCATGTGCAGAGGCTCTGGGAGGCCTGGGACATTGTGCATGGCATAGGCACCGGAGAGTGACAGGGGCCAAGAGGTCCACTGAGAATAGGTCAAATGACACAGGACTTGGAATGAACACAGCCTAGACAGTCAGGTCTACTCACTTGGCTGCGTACTGTCCCTGCTGGACGCAGGACACAGGGAGGTCCCCAGAGCTCAAGCCGCAGCAAGGCAAATCTTCAGAGTCACTAGTCAAGGATGAGGGCAGTGACACAGAGGACGGGTCACAGCAGGGGACCCATGCTGCCTGGTCTTGCTGCCAGGGCAGTCCCGGGGTTCAAGTGGGCTGGGCATACTCCTGTCCGTTGAGGGACATCTGCTGGGGGCCTTGCTGGCTGCCAGGCTTTCCCTGAAGCTGGGATGACCATCTCTCCCAGCACACCCATGCTGCCACCAGACAGTCCTGAGGAAGAATAAACCATTGAGCTTTGAGCAGCACACCCACCGCTCATCAGCACTAGCTGTGTTTTGTATGTTTCTGGCAGTCAAACGGAGAAGCAGTGACACTCAAACAGTGAAACAGCTGAATAAACCACTCTGCCGACAAAGTGTAAATAATATTCTCCGTGACTGGGCAAGGTCAAGGGAGGAAAGGAGCAGGGATTTGCTGGCTCTGGCTTTCTATCAGGCAACTGCTACAGAGACTTACCAGGCTCAACCCTCCCCTCCCCCCACTCAGCAATGGCTCTGGGACGTTTGCTATTTGTCATGGTTAGGGGGTGGGTTAACCTGGTCAAGAGTTAATCATAGACTCTGGTTAAAGAGGAATATTAGTTGTCATGCACAAAGCACAATTTTTCAAAAGCCGGGCGTGGTGGCTCACGCCTGTAATCCCAGCACTCGGGAGGCTGAGGCAGAAGGATCGGTGCGAGTTTGAGACCAGCCTGGGCTACAAAAGTGAGCTCAAGGCCAGCCTGAACTGCATAGTGAGACTCTGTCTCAAAAAAAAAAGACAAAAAAAAAAAAAAAAAAAGAATTGGGATGTCATAAAAAACTGTTACCAGCAAATGGTAGAGTGATCCAATCTGTTTTTGAAAATACTGAACATGTCTTTATTTCATTGGAAGCATCATGATAAACCCTGTAAACCAAAGAATTGATAAAACATGCAAATGCTGGTTAATAAAATGCTAGATAAACAGCTTTTAATGAACATCCATGTCTTGATTGTGTTAGGTATTAATTTTCTTAAAAGGCAGTGCATATGTTTGAAGAGGATTAAGATTCAATGAACTAATAGAGGACGATGATACAGGCAAGTTCAACCAAATCTTCACTGGACTCAGAATTCCTCCCTTCACACGTTCTGATATTTTCTCCTGCCTGCTTTTCAAAACAAAACAAAATACCCATTCCCTCCCCTCAAAAAGTCCAGGCTTCAAGGACCTCCTTGCCACATTCTATTTCTAGTTTCTCTTGGAATTTCCCTTTAATCCTGACCACTGGAGCCATGGGGAATGTGTGCCGTCTCTCTTCTTTCAGATAACCAGGATGTTCAGATATCCCTGTCCGTGGTTTAGTTTTAGCTAAATCTATCACCACTGGTTCCTCCAGTCTCCCATCTATGGAACAGTCCTCTGTGGAGCTCAAAGGCCACAATTAAGCTAGATGCAGTCGGCCTCATCCTGTGTGTTCCGGGGCTGCCGTCTCCTCCTTCTGCACCATATCCTCCCATGATGCCAGGACAGCTGGTTCTTTCCAAAGGACATTGTCCTTCGTTTCCAGTTCTGTCTTTGCCACTTCCTTCTCCTTAGCCTTCGGGAAGCTGTCCTGTCTCTCAGTGCCCGGTTGTTCCCTTTCTCCTAGTTACAGTACTGGTCTTGAGTGGCTGAGCTCATGTCTCAGCGTGGCTTCACATTTTTGCTGTACCACCCACGAGCGGATGGCCTCTTCAGTGGCTTGCTTGCTCTGTGCCTCAGTTTCTTCATCTGCAGAATTAAGATAAGGCTTGAGTGAGCTGCCATATACGG
Source organism: Myocastor coypus (assembly GCA_004027025.1). Lineage (NCBI taxonomy): Eukaryota > Metazoa > Chordata > Mammalia > Rodentia > Myocastoridae > Myocastor > Myocastor coypus. The sequence goes on along the minus strand of PVJA010013258.1, from coordinate 4,814 downwards.
CAGATCTCTGGCTTATGAGTGAGCTCTGTTTGAGGAGACTTATGCATAAGTTGGATTCGTTTGTAGGCCTAACCCTAACCCTGAGTTGACAAAATGGACCTTGTACAGTACACCTGTGAGAGGTTGCAACTCAGATGTCCCTAAGTTAGGGACTTACCGTGCAGGAGGCTTGCAATAGAGCCCAGATATTTTTTTAAGAAGCAGATGAGATCTGTTATTATTATAACTTGGCAACGCATCTTCTTTTGATGCCATGGCACCCTTCCTCTGGTCGTCTGTACAAGGAGAATGCCAACTATTTGTATTTCTGTGACACAAACTACACCTTTAGCAGAGTATCTCGAATGTGACAGGTGCTGAGAGAATCTGTGACCTCCAGAATCAGGTCTGTATTGCTTCTATTGCATTGGAAATCTGCTCTCCGACATGCCAGATAGCTTGATCATAGGCTTGCTCTCCAGACCTGGCTTGAAAGCTGCTGCATCAGAAAACTTCTCAGGTCTATCTGGGTAAGCGCCATCCCCTATGCAGTGCCCTGCACAGACTGGCAGGCCATGCACTGCTGGGGTTGTCACATAGCTTCACCCCTCTTTGACTGTATCACTCAAGACACGGCTGTGCTCCCTTATTTTCCTACATTTCCTGTGTCTAAACCTCGTGCTTCTGGGGCTCTAAGCAGGAAGGACTGTTAAGAGTAATACCCATTTTTTCCTCGTGTTATCCTATAGCCAACTGGCAAGAAATGGTTCCTTCCTCAGAAGCACTAAGTGTGAAGAAAATACTTTAAAATGTTTTGGGATAAATGCTATGCTTAGTCCGTCTCAGAATCCCCATCTTCAGTACAAATGGTGCCGGGGAAGGAAAATGTTTCCGTGAAACGTATTCCAGGTTATTTTCACCATTAGTTCTAAAATAGCAAAATTTTCTTTCGAGGACCAGCCCCTCTCCATCCAGCTGAGGTGTGGGTGCCAACTACTTCTTTCAAGAATAATTCTGGATTAAGTCTGCAAGAGAAGAGAGAACTAGTTTTTCTATCAGATCACAAGTTAATTACTAGTAACAAAGCAGCAGTTTTCCAGTCAAGTCTGGAGAGAAAGCATATGAAAAATCTTTTCTGATTTTAATGAAAGGACACTTACATCAGATATTAAATCACTAAGTTGTCCAGGCTGGATTTGAACTGGCGATCCTCCAGCCTCAGCTTCCCCGAGTGTAGGTATGCACTACCTTACCTGGCTCCCCCCCCCTTTTTTTTTCTTAAAATAAAATATATTACTGAAATGATGCCACTATTCTGTTTTATTTTTATAGGGCTAATAGAGAGCTCGTAATTACATTGCAATTGTCTGAAATTCCTCTAAACTGGGCAACTATGGCATTATGCCTTGCTTTCTTCCTCTTGGTGTTCCATACCAAACTTGTGAATAGCCCTGACATCATGGCTAGGGGCCCCCTTCTCCTCCTTGTTCTCTGCAGTCACCAGTCTGTCCCAACCCCCACCCCATGGCACCGCCTGCGTTCAGCAACTCTAATCCAGGCCCAACCCAGCTGCCAGTGAACAAACTCAATAGCGCACATAACTGAGAGTTAAAGTTGTTAAAATGCCCCTTGAGATGAAAAAGAAAACAAATAACCAAATAAGTGCTCTGAATAACTGTACTGTGTAAGAAGAGCTCCAGCGTGCTGCAAATGAAAGAACCAGCCACTCAGTTTTATAGGCTGCCCTTAACGTCAACAAATGCTTCTCACCCACAAATGAAATGCTCCTTGGGAAATGAGCGGGAAGCCCCTTGCCAGCTCAGGAGGAAGGTAACGGAGTCTCTGACCCTGTCCCCCCACAACAGGTACCCAGACTTTCCTTGCAGTTTAGTTTCAGTTCACACAGATACATGGGTCCCTGGACTTCTTTTTTTTTTTTTTTTTTGCCTTTTTGAGACAGAGTCTCGCTATGCAGTTGAGGCTGGCCCTGAGCTCACTTTTGTAGCCCAGGCTGGTCTCGAACTCGCAGCAATCCTCCTGCTTCAGCCTCCCGAGTGCTGGGATTACAGGCGTGAGCCACCACGCCCGGCTCTGGACTTCTTTTAAGAAAGCTTATACTTAGCCATATACATCTCTGGGCCTGGCAGTCATGACATAAACAAATAAACTTTTAGAAATATCTAACCTTCTCTCCGCCCAATGAAATGACCAAAAGCAAGGAGAAAAAGAAGGAACTGGGTGCTCAGTAGGTCAGCTCTGGAGGATAAGTGGAGGTGCCAAAGGTAAAGGTTAGCCTTGGGCTCTCTATTTAGTCCTGTCTGTGTGGTGGCAGTGGCCACGGGAGAGCTTGGGCCCAAGTGGGAGACACCTCCTCCTGTCAGTTCATTGTTGGAAGGGTTGGCCAATTCCCCTGAAGCCCTGGCCTGGAATCTTGGTAAAAGCTAAAAGTTATGGTGGTTTCCACAAGAAACTAATGGTCTCTAAATCAACATGGATCCAGAAGCTCTTGCCTAAAACTCTGACCTACAGGCACTTCAGAGGGAACAATGAGCTGCCATGCAGCAGCTCTGTTAGAAACTGTTGGGCCGGCTAGATGGCTCAGGGGTCTAAAGCATCTGCTTAGGCAAGCTTAGGCAACTGCAGGGACCGTGGTTCGATCCCCTGCACCACATGCTGTGCTAGCCCCACCCTCAGGGTAGGCTGAGCTGGCATATATATATGCTGTTCCCTGTTGGTCCCTGAGTAATGGCTATAGGATAATAGAATCATTTTGATAAATTATAAAGCGAAACTGATCTCATTCTCATTTTTAGACTCACACCTCATAAGTGGATCCTTCTTGACAGATTAAACTTTCTAATTTGGCTAAGGAGAGATTGGCTGTGACAGTAGAGCTTTCTAACAGGAAACGCCAAATGGTGAGTGCCACGCAGAACACTGGACAGGAGCCATGATTCCTTTGCTCTGTTCCTCAGCATGAGCGCCTGTATACACACACACACACACACACACACACACACACACACACACACACTTTCTGTAGATGTGCAGAAACTGGGCCAAAGAAGACTGGTGTCGGCCTCAGTGTTGCCTGTTGACTTCCAAGAATCTTGGTTGTTCCTTCTTTCTTTCTCAAGCACCCAGTGGCAGGGCCAGTGCCTGTGTCCCAGGGTCACTCATGAGTCACTGCCCATCTGCTGTGGTGAGGAGGATTGGGAGAGTGTCACCCAGAGCACTGTGCCCAGCCCTGTTTGCAGAGAGAATGCAGCGAGGCCCTCAGCTGCCAGCAACAACACAAGGAGGCCTCCATCCCACACCAAGCGTACTGCTCTGTCTCTGCTGACAAAGGGCCGTTCACTGTCCCCTCACCACAAGTCCCTGTGAGACTGTTTTCAGCCCAGGCAGCTGTGACCGGGAAGCCAGGTGCTGGCACTGGATGTGTACTGATTGTATCATACTAACATAGACACATGCAGAGCAATCTAGATTTAGACAACATAGGTGTTTAAAACTAAAGAAATTATGCTTCTTTATAATGTACCTCTGGGATGAGTATTGAGGGCAACATTTAAAGGAGTCAATTCCTTTCCATTTTACAGAAGAGGAAAATAAGGCCGGAGAGGATATTAACCAGAATGCAGTAAGGTCTGTTGTGTAACAATTTCAAAATCTCAGTGGCTTAAGACAACGAATGTGTCTTGCTTAGCCTGCAGGTGCACGTGGTTTTGAGGACCGCTGTCTCTGCACAGTGACTCAGGGGCGCATGCTGCTTGGTTCCGTTGGGTCTGCAGCCTCATCAGGAGGCTTGTAAATTTGGCCCAGCAGGGAAGTGAAAGACTGAAGAGCCTCACAGGGGACTTTTCTCTGTTTTGAGCCAGGAAGTGATACATGTGACTTGGAGCCAAAAAGGCCCTGCTTAAGTGCTAGGGGCTGGGACAAGTGACCTCTGCTAATGCTCCTCAGTGAGCACTGTGACATCCACGAGAGAGGTGGCGCCACCTCACCTTTCACCACCCTTGGCACCTCCCGAGTCTGCGCCGGACTCTGGCTGTCTGTGTCATTCTCTCTCATGCCGAGCAGCTCCTATGGGGAGCGTGTTTCTTCTGTCGACGACAAAGATGTCAACAGTGATCCATGTCTGCGTCATAGAATCAGCTGCCTGGAATGTCTAGTCTCCTCTGATTTCTTTCTCTCTCTGTTCTCCAGATTTCCCAAGGAGAGGACAAGTTGGCCAAGTGAGAAATATCTGTCCTTTGTAGACTCAACTGCGTGTGACAGTGGGGTGGAAGACCACACAACAGGGACATAGCCGTGCGAGCTATGACCTTGCTCATGGGAGGGGACACAGATGGTTCATTCTCCAAGCAGAGGGTCATCGGGTATGTTAAGAGGCAGAATGGGGATTTGAAGTGTCTTAAATATGCAAATATGCTTTATAAATTTCTAGAAGGATGTTAGACTATGTCATAATTTTTGAATTTATTTGACCCAAGTTCCCTTTATGTTTGCAGGATTTTCTTTTTTTAAACGATTTTAGGACAGGGTCTACAGGGTCTCACTATATAGATCAGCCTTGTACTGATTCTCCCCTTTTCAGCCTCCCAAGCTCTAGACTTACAGGTGCACAGCACCATGCCCAGTCTCAATCTGTGTCTTAGTGACCCTGGGGGTGAGGCCAGCATGGTATCCTGGGGATGGAACCCAGCTACTGTGCTCTGCCTAAGCAGGTGCTTTAGTCTGCTGAGCTATCTGGCTGGAACTTCCTGGATTTTCTTCTTCTTCCTCCTCCTCCTCCTCCTCCTCCTCCTCCTCCTCCTCCTCCTGCTCCTCCTCCT